>PGIR01000360.1:0-16208 GCA_002812735.1 Scedosporium dehoogii | reverse complement strand
ATCCATCCATGTCCAACTCATCTCTGTCACACCAGCCCAAACTCCAAACCTTTGATAAAATATGTAAGGATCGTCGTATTTACCAAAATTCGTATGCCTGTCCTAGTCTATGTAGTGGTCATTAAAGCTCCAGAAGAAATAAGGCCTGGTGGTGGAGGAGGAGGAGGAGGAGGAGGAGGCGGCACACCACCAGAAGAGATGAGACCCGGTGGCGGGAGAGGAGGTGGGGGAGGAGGTGGTGGTGGTGGAGCACCGCCGGAAGAGATGAGTCCCGGGGGTGGAAGTGGAGGAGGCGGAGGCGGCGGCGGGGCCCCGGTTTGACCAGGGAGAACAAGTGCGGGAGGAGGAGTTGAACCGGCAGCGGTAACCTTGATCTTCGGAGGCTCGCTGTCGGCAGGAGTAAGAGGCGACTGGGACTCGAGGCTCGGGTGCGACGGCCCCGTGGTAACCCCGTCGCCATCTTCCGAATCACTGCCCTCATATCTCTTGACCTTGCCGGTAATCTCGTTGAGAAGTCCGGCCTGCTGCTTAGGATCGACGACGGGCCTACGGATCTCGACCATCCTCGGCTTCTCGTAAACCACATCACCATCCTCGTCCTCGCCATCACCTTCCATAATCGTGTCTTCGCCAAGGGGGATACCCGGCAGGGGCTTGCGGGTGACCCTGTTGGTCTGCCTCCTCACACTACCGAGCATGCCAGGGCTAAGGGCCGGTCTCGAGAGGTCAACACCAGCGTCGTCGTCGTCACTGCTGCCGCCGCCATAGCCGTCCATTTCTTCGCGCAGGGCACGAAGCCTGTCAGACGGGCCGACGGCCTCACCCCACACCCTTCCTTCGAGCTTGTACTGCGTCTTTTGACGCTCGATCTGCATCTGCAAGCGCTCGAGCAGCCTCTCGCGGTCGAGGATACCCTGCATGCGGACGGGGTCGTCGTCGCCGAGCTTGCTACCGCCAGCGCCGCCGCCGGAGGAGCTCTTGACTGCGTTGGAGGCGGCGATATCCTGGGCGTCTCGAAGCATGAGGTACAGCTCTCGGGTTTCCAACTCGTACCGCTGTGCTTCCTTCGCCCGCACGGTCTGAATGTTCTCGAGCTCGGCCTTGAGCCCTTCGGCCTGCCGCCTCTGGGCCTCGATGAAGCGCGACTGCTCCTCGAGCTGCCTCTGCAGTTTCGCAACGAGTCCATCGGCCCCGAGTTCCAACTTGGCCTTCATCTCGTCTCTCTCCGCGAGAGCGGCGTCGGCGATCTGGCGAGCCTCGAGGGCCTCATCCAGGGCCTGCCGCGCCTCGGAATCGGTATGCAGCTTGTCCAACAGGCTCTGCACGGTAAAGTTAAGGCTACGCTTGAGGTCCATGTCAGGAAGCCTCCTGTCCATGGCCACATAGCTGAGCATGGAGTCGACGAGCTGGAACATGCGCAACCTCTCCTCATTGTCGCTATTAGGGATGAGCAAGAGGTGCTGCAGCGCCGACACGAAGTAGTCCTGCGACTGGGATCCGTTGAGACGCTGCTGGATAGCGTCGACGATCTGGACGGGGTCGTTGAGGTCCTTGACTTCGCCCTCGATGTTGTCCTTGATCGAGTTGTTCTCCCGCTCCAGCATATCCTCGTAGTCGATGGCCTCATTGGTGCGGAACTTGTCAATCTGGTTGTCGATGAACTCGTACTGGAACCCCTCCATCTTGTTCATGATGCGCTTGATGCCGCATGCCGTGAACTGGGCGCGGATGTGCACCCTCAGCTGGAGGTCCTTGACCGGCTTGTCGATCATCATGTTGACCAAGATGAGCGTCGCAACGGCATATTCCATCAGCAGATTCTCCATGCCGACACCGCCGCTGCGCACCTCCTGGCTCGCGCCGACAAGACTGCCCATCTTTCCGCGGCCGTCGACGGCGACCTCGACGAGGCGCATCCAGGCATCGAACCGGCCATTCTCACCTTGCTGCGTCTTGACTTGGTCGAGAGCTTGAATCACCTTGAGGTGACCCTCACCTTGGCCCCAGTCGCACAAGAAGGTGAGCACTTCGCTGACCAGTTTACGGGTGGTAATCCTCGAAGACGTCAACGCAGTCGCCAGCGCTATTAGGACCTGCTGATGCTGAAGGGCGTCGTCGGCGCCGAATTTGTTGTTCATCACGGCCTTGAGACACTTGATAATGTCATACTCGCGGTCGAGAGACTTGTCGCCCCTGGCGGACTCGGGAACCGCCGGACCCGTCGCAGTCTTCCTATTGATCTTGAGGAGCAGGGTAGTCAAGGCGACCTGACCCTGGCACTCGATGAAGCGTTTCACCCAACCAATCTGCTGAGTTCTGAGGTTGACCTCAAGACTACCGAAGCCTTTCGAATCGAGCTTATCCTCCATGATCTTGCGTACGTACCATTCCGGCGCGCCCTCTTCCTCGGAGTAGGTGGTGATGTCGACGTTGGCGTACTGTCCCGGACGAGCTGTCGTCCGTCGCTTTTGTTCGCCCTGCCACTCGGTGAGACGGTCCTGGTGTAAGAGAGTCCACTTCTTGTCAGCCGGATAGGCGCTCATCTGTCGCCGGGCCTGCTCGGGCAGGTTGGTCCATCCTCGCTTCTGCATCAGTTGAACGAACATCTGTTCTATCACACGGTCATCGTCGGGTCGGGGGAAGTGGAAACCCTCATGGTGGGAGGTGGTGGGTGGTTTGGTTAGGCGGTTCGAGTCCCGGTTGGAGAGGTAGGAAGAGTAAGAACTCTGGGAGGAAGCACTAGGTAGAGGAGCTAATCTAGATGAGCGAGCAGACCCTATATCGTAGGAGGCGGCGGCTCCACCATTACCTGAAAATATGCTAGCATTGTCGCCGGAGCTCCTTCCGGTGGATGTTATGTAGGAATCGTATCTGGTGTTTATGGTACTGCTCCCTAGGCTCGTCCTTCCGGACCCTGGACCGGCCCATTGCTGCTGCTGTTGTTGTTGTAGGTGTCCTTGGGACTGTTGTTGTGGAGAAGGCTGCTGTTGGCGCGAGGAAGAGGCCATGGCCAGGTTTACAGCGGGATGGTGAGGTAGTCGCGCCACCGGGTGGTGGGGGGAGGTGGACGCGTTCGGCATCGTGGAAGGATCGAAAGCAGGGTATTGATGAAAATCTCCGAAGCCCTTATTCAGGTGGTGTGGCATGGGCTCACGCCGAGCATGGGCTTGGGCGTGGGAGTCGGGGCTCGCGTGGTGGTGGTGGTAGTCTGCGTGGACGGGGGATCTGTTATCGTTGCGGATGCCGTCGTATGGTATGCTAGTGATGACTCCAGCCATCATATTCAGGCCGGAGTCGGGGGTGTCGGCGCGGTCAATGGAGACGACGGACGAGTTGCGATGGTGATGGGACGAGGCCCGCGTGCTCGCGCTGGAGTCGTGGTATTCGAAGCTGGAGAGGTGGCGGCCGTCGTCGCTCGTGGGGTAGTGCTTCTCGTGTTTGTTCTTGTTTCGAGAAAAGAAGGACCGTCCGCTCGAGGACTGCCTAGACTTGTCGGCCGAAGCCATGGTGGGCGGTAACGAAAAGGATCCAGCCAGAGACGACGGCGTGGGACACAAACGGAGGCGGAGGAAGGGAGGAGGGGATCGGGGGGGCGTGAGTGTTTGGACGTGGACCCAGTCAGGGGTGGGTTGAGATGACCAAACGGAAGGTCGATGAAACGCCGGTTCAAGTAGTTTCTCTCCTCCTCTGTCGTTTTACCGCGATACTTTCGGCGTATTAAGCTTTCCTAGCTCCGTCTCTCTCTTTTCTTTTTTTTTTTCAGTCTATTCGAACGTTTCTTTCCCGCTCAGACCAAGAGGTCTAGAAGGCGGGCCGGCGTAACGTGGGCGATTCGCTGGACCAGGCCAGGACGGGTTCGCATGGTTGGGGCGAGCTTCTTCGCGATTCGTAGAACGGGTAGCGGGACACGGTCTAGGAGGTCGATTGGGGGCGGTGATCTGGCACGTTGGGGCTGAGAACGCATGAATCGGGAGTGTTTTAGCATCAATTCTGGCAGAAGATGGGATTCTTGTTTTCGCGACAACGGCAGTCATGGAAGCATATGGGGGGAGGCAGAAGTCGAGGCGAAAAAAAGGGACGAAATGGCCAACGTACAGGAATTAAAAGGTACACGATGGAAGGATTGTAGGGAGCGATGGATTAACGATACAAAAAAGAGAAGCGTGTTCGCGGACGTTCTCGACGGACGGACTCTTTTCACTCTGGTGCCTGCCCTATTTTAATTTTCTCTGTGGTATTTTTTGTTTCTCTTCTGTTCGTTCGGAGGTGGTGTCTCTCTCGTCGGGGAATTTCCCTGGATTCTGGAGGGAGATTCGAGACCAGTTTGAGGTTGAGGTGTATGTGTACGAAAGTAGGGGTTTGAGGAGGATCAATGGAAGGAAACGAATGTGAGGTACACAGGCGCAGGTACTGCCGGACTTGGCATTTGGACTTGGACCTGGACCTGGATCTGGAACTGCGACTTCAAATGGAGACAGGTAAGAGAGGAGGGAGAGGGGGTTTGGAGGAGGCAGTCTTCAATGGTGGTTTCTTAATCTTGGTGAAGAAGAATGGGGATGGTCCCCCCCTTTGTCCCTTCCCTATTAGTTTCTGGGTCTTTCGTCTTTCCTATCTTTCGAGCCACCGTGGCGCCAAATGTTCACGACACGATGCGATGTGATGCAGGGTCCCAAGAATCATCAACAGCAGACATGTACGATGAAAACGCGAAACAAACACATTCCGGACTAGGCAGGGCGTTTAAGAGTTGAAGCGGTCGTATTGAAAGAAGCCAAAAAGGGTCCGGATGCGATTGATTGGGGAGGACGGAAGTGAAGCGATGGGAGGCAAAGACGTAGAGGGTACATGAAAATACGGCAATATTATTATGGATAAACAAGTATCAAGGTACTTTTGTACAGATTGGTGATGTCGACTTAACCCCTGAAAGGGGGACCGAGTCCCATCAACCTAATGCATGGGGAATATTGGCACAACAGCCGGAGCACACGAGTACAAGGACAAGTTTCCAGTATTAGAAGACGAGAAGTACGAAGTACACCAATATCTAATGCTTCGTATACACCAAATCTACGTGCCCGATTCATCGGGTGTTGTCCCTTTTTAAGGGGTTCTACTATTAATATCCTATTAATATCACTAAAAGCTGTACCTCGTCTTCATTTATGACTTTGCCGCGTGCTCTTGAACTCCGTGGATTTCGAGATGCAGATACTGTCTGTGGACTGACCGGCGACTCTACCGCCTGAAGATCGGCTCCCTTGTTTCATCCGCGATCAGACGCGGACTGTCAATTCTGGGGTCACAAAGCACATTCACCTTCTTCCAGCAGTCTTCAGCTGTCAACAACTCCAGACTTGCTCAGTAAAACAGTCACAATGCAGCCTCAACTATGTTTGAAACATTGTTCTGCGCTTGAATATTGCACATTGATCTCAGTGGAGTCGTTTGTGTGCATACGAAGTACTGAAGTAACGACCTCGAGAACCGAAATTTACAATACGACATTGAACATTAGTACATTGGTCCGTATGCAATGGGTTTGGTGCAGGTCGTATTAACGAGCCTGATGGAACGCCCAATTGCTCTTGGAGATTCTCCTTTACCAGGCACTGATAAAGTCAAGTGCTTCGTAGGCAGCGTCGCTGACTCGGTGACTGTCACCAATACTAGATATCTACAGCTGGCCACAGTTGGAAACCCCCTTGCGTTGTCGACGTTGTTCCGGCTCGGTCATATCTGGATTTCTGGACACTGCAGAGTATTACGTAATCTACCTCCCATCAATCTCCAAATCGACATGAAGATGCGGATCCAAAACCAGGATCAAGGCTCCAACCACGACGACGAGTAGATTACTTCCTACTTGAACACCAGTGTGCTGGGGCATAGGGCGACTGGCGGCGCCGCCGCCACGGAAGCCCGAAGTGCCACACATCCAAACCTCACTTACGGGTAAAAGGTGGTTGTGCTGCTCCGCTCCGACAAACCAGTCGCCTCACACACCATCGTAGCCCAGACGGCCGACCAGCTACCCAATTACGACCGTATAATACGGGACAACCTCATTCTGGTTGCTGAGGATCTTAGACGGATCCGCAACGCTGAGGCTGCCGCTCAAGGCCAGAGGACTCCAGATGCCATTGATGCTCTGTCCAATCGATGGACGCCCGCTTTGCGGACCTCCAGACTGAGATGCGGGTGAGGTAAGTTTCAAGTACCTAGTCATCAGGTCAATGTGTCTAGAGACCAGAAACTAATAATGAATGGCTCTTTTTCCCTTCCTCTTTTCCAGGAATATCAATGCTACGCTTTCAGTGGCGGCACCCACTGAAGGAACCCACTAAAACCGCGCACTGTTCGACGCTTTTAGTGGATGGCGCCCACCGAAAGAGACCGCCGTGGAAAGTCCTCAGTGGCCCTCGCACACATATAGTGTATATAGTACCGCATTAACACTGTGCGACCACACACGCAAAGGTACAGTCCGCCTTGAAAATCGGACAGCTGCAACAAAGGCCGACCAACGGGCACTCCGTATGTCGTTGACGCGTAAGTCGAGATAGCCATCTACATAACCAGTGGTCCTTCGCTCCAGCAAATCTAATCTGTCGGCTCGATAGATCAACAAGCAGATGCCATTCTTAGACATCTTGGCAACCCCATGAGACGAGAGAACATTACTGCTAAACGGACGCGAATTAAGTGGCTGTCTGGCTTGATGACGTTCTAGAGATCAATTGAGACTCGGTGGCCGTCTGTTCAATTCCAAGGGTTTCTGTCAGGGTCAAGGGAAAACGGCGAATGGAACCGAGTGTTCTATATTACTACCGCTGTAAGGGACAATTGGGGCGTCAAGTTGGGACCGTGAGTATGAAGCGGATTACATAATTAGAGTTAACCTAAATTGGGCACCGTTCCCCTGCTATACAATACAAGTCTCCTACATCGAACCAACTGCCTAATCATCGTGATCTTTATCATCGTGACATCCATTCCGTTGAACTGTTCGTGAAGGCCCAAGCCTTACAACTGCTGTGCCAAGAATTCTCGAAGGTGAAGGCCCATCATGGGGTCCACGCTCAATGCGATCAAAGTAAGGACAAACCGCCGCCATCGCATCACGAGGGAACGCCCCGATAGACCAAATCAAAGCAACGAACTAACCACGTCCCCCAATCCGGGGAACCTACAGACCCTGATCGTACCAGCCGCCATCTCCCTCATCATCTTCCTCACCTCTCGATTCGTCATCGTACCCCTCTGGCGACGGTACCGCCAGCGCTACAGCCAATATCTACCGATCGACACCATATCAAACCACACCATGACGTTACGGCAAAGGCTGCAGGGTGCGTATTCGGGAATGTTGGCGCCTACGTGGAGGAGTCGGTTTCGTTCGCGGGTGGTCGTGGGAGGGGACGAGGAGGTGGTGAGCGACGACGAGTATACTTCGGAAGAAGGGGAGGAGCTGGCGGATGTCGATGTTGAGTCTTGGTCTTCGGCGGCACATGGTGGGAGTAGGACGGATATTCCGAGCAGTGATAGGAGGTTAAGTCGAGAGTATGTTCATGTCTTCCTACCCCCCCCCCCCCTTCCCTCCCTTTTCTTTTTTCTTTTCTTTTTCTTCTGCTTTTTCTTCTTGTTCTTCTCTCCCTCAGACGTACTCGAACTAACTAGCGCCGCACTTTGTAGTCTTGAAGAAGGGTTTCGAAGTGAGAGTGACGACGATGACAATAGAAGCGAAAACTACCGGCGCTAGCAAGCGCAAATAATAAAACATTCAATCACCTTCCCTGCTATTCTAGCGGATTCATGCCTAACCAAAATAACGCTCCAGGAACAGCTTGTGATCGGTGAAACCTTGACAGGGACGACCGCGTTCCTCTTCTCCCTTGTGACTTTTATGAGCAGTTTAGCATATGAAGGACGCAACGGAATTCCTTGCAGAAAGCGATGGTTCACGAAGGTGTGTCTGGAGAAGTGATACGGAATAGCCTCTCTCGCGCGTCTTTTCCATGCGTTCAATGGGAGGAAGGCGACGGTTCGCGCCTCTATCCGTGGGACGTTTGCATAGACGTCTAGTTAGAGCAAAACAGGACCCCCTATCCTTATCAAGGGTAGCGTAAGGTCCTCCCGGTGCGATCTGAGGCACGGCTTCGATGCGAATAAGGCCGGAGCCAAGGACAGGCTAAAACCAGAAAATCCGGGGTCTCTCTGGCATCATCCGATGTCATCGTTCACAAGCTCGAGCACATGCTTCAATGGTTCGTCCCCTTCTTACTAGTTCGATTCTTCTTTCTGGGGAAGATGCGGGAAAAGAGTAGACGGCGCCCTTTTTTTCGCGTCTTAGGGCCAAACCATCTCAAACGGCGTTATGAGTGATGGAAGTTCCCCGGAGAATAGCTTCGAACATGTGAGTTTTGTATATGAGTTTGTCTATATAATGAGTGTCTTTGTCCCAGTTCCTCGTCTCAACACTTTCTCCTCTTATCTATTTTGTTTCATCCTTGAATCTTTAAACAACTGGAGTAAAGCCTGTCTCATACACAGACGACTACGAAGACAACCACTACCACTACTAACACCACCACAAGCGCAACAACTACAAGAACAAGAACAGCTTGTTTTCTGCGGCATCGAGTGCGTCCAAAAATCAAGACAACACTCTTCAACATCAACAAGACTCTCAGAAAAAGAAAACAGCCTCTTCTCGGCTCCCGGTCTCAAATCAAGTAAACAAATCTCCATCGACAAGACTGTCAAACAAAGGCAGAAGGCTCCTCCAAGCTCACAAGCCTTAGAGCAGGCAAACAAACTTAAGTCCACTAAACCCACCGGGGGACCAACAACAAAAATGAAGTCTCGCACCCTCTCTCGCTTCTTTAGCATCTTCCAACGCAAGGCCGGCCAATCTCCTTCTGTCACTACTACCACGACTACTCCTACCGCCGCCGCCACCACCACCACCACCACCACAACTACTGCTACTGCTACTGTCACCATGACCACTACCACCACTACTCCCACCACCACTACCCCTAGGGCCACCACACCCTCCCCCCAAGAGGTAGAAACCTGCCCCATCTGCTACGAACCCCCCCTCTCCGCCACAAAATGCCGCCTCAACCCCACCGCCGAACAATGGTGCATCCTCCCCTGCGGCCACAAATTCGGCCACAAGTGCCTCCGGCGCTGGTTCCGCGACTGCCCCCCGCCACGGCTCTGCCCAGCCTGCCGCGACCCCACCTTCCACCGCTGCGGGCACCCCATCGCGCCCGCGCCTCTCCCCGCGCACGGCGCCAACGTGACGCGGAGACTCGAGACCCGGCAGATTCTGAAGGCGCTGGAGAAGCAGAGGGCTACGAAGTGCGGTTTCTGCGTTAAGCATGAGAGGGAGTATCGGGAGGCTTTGGGCGCTGTGAATACGCTGAGCTCGGATCATAAGGAGATGTGGGCTAGGAATAGCGATTTGGATTATGACGCGCATAAGAAGGCCTGTAAGGAGAGGTATGAGATGCAGTGGAGGGAGTGGTGGGATGAGAGGACTCTCGAGGGGCCGAAGATGGAGGATGAGATGAAGGATCACGCGTATCCGTTGGAACTTTGCCTCGTTTGAGGGAAGGACAAGAACCATGACTTACCCGTGGACGTGGGATGGAAAACGTCAGCTGATGAGGGATACTTGTTGGATATTGGGTCTTGTACATGCTTTGGCATATGATTTTGTGTCTTTGGGCTGATGAAGCGCTTTGTTTTTCACGGGATGGGAACTATACTGGAATCACACATGTTTTCTTGTCATGGCGCTATGGGATATAGCACGGAGCGGCGCATGGACTACGATACCCGATGAGAGTATATGAGATACGAGAGACTTGGAATGGAATCGGTAATGGATGGATGTACCACTGAATAGATCCCCATGATGTGAACTGCCTGCTATTTCACAATAATACCATATTATCCATCCATCTATATTGTTTTGCTGTGCTATGTTATGTTAAAGACCCTCAACCCTCCAAACTCTCTACCCCTGGATTATGCCCGTTAGCTTAAAGATCGACGGTGATGAAGACCATCGAACTTTATGCGATTAGCCAAGAAGTAAATTGAGAGCGTGTCTCCATAGTTAGTTCAGGGACAGACTTGATAAAAAAAGTGGTCATGATGCACCGCAGGCAAGTGCGGAAGGGGGAATGACAGAACAAGAAATTCATCAACAAATATGTTAGAAAACACAATCTAGGACAGGCAAACTTGTCGTTTCATGCGATTTAGATGATTGCGAGACTGGGAAGACTGTTCTTAACATAATATCCAAGCGGTGGAACGTAAAGTTTGGAAGGTGAAATAACCCCCCCCCCCCAAACCCCCAAGATTTTAGCTTGGAGATGCTCTCTCTCATCCTGCCCCGCCACATCGAAGACACCAACTTTTTCCTCATGAACCCTCACTTTTAAGGACCAAAACTACACATCTGCCCAGCCCCAATCATTTTAACATTGACTGCCATCCTCTCCAATATAATTTGATCTCCCAGTTCCGCGCAAACTACCATCTCCCTCCCTCACAATGTCCCAACCCACCCTCTCAGACCTCATCCTCCCAGAACAACCAACCCTCAACGCCGTCCTCTCCTCCCTCAAAAAAACCGGCCTCTCCCCGCACAACCGCCTCCGCTCCATCCAGCACGACGCCTCCTTCGTCTTCTCCGCGGCCTCTTCGCCCCTGGGCCGCGGGAGACCTCTGGTGGCCAACGAGCGGTGCGGGAGCTGGTACGTCGAGCCGGGGAGGAAGCGGGGGAGCGCGTATTTTAAGAGTACGGATGGGCATACGGGACAGTGGAAGTTTAGCTGTCGGAGGTTGAATTTGCATTTGTTGGGGCTTATTGAGGAGAATGATGGGTATGAATCATGCTTTTCTTTTCTTTCGTCCTGCTTAATGAGGAACATGAGTTGATGTGTGGCTCATTGTGAGCAACGCTGTAAGCTGAAGCAAGGACTCAACTAACACTCATATCACAGAATCATCATCATCGACTCCACAAGAAGAGGCAAACGTACGCCCTCCAACTCCCACCCTCTCTCAAAAAAAAAACCACTCATTCTAACCCTCAAACCCAGGCATGCCCGACGCCCTCAGCAAAACCATCCCCATCTGGTGCGCCGTCCTCAACATGGCCCTCTTCCCCTCCCTCCCCACCTCCCACACCCTCCACACACCCCCCAACGTCGTCCCCCCAACAGAACACTCCCAAATCACCGCCCTCCTTCCATCCTTCCTCTCCTCCCTCCAAGACCTTAACCTCGACATCGACTCCCTCCGGGCATCACTCACGAAACCACTGCGTCCGTTCTGGGTGACCCCGGATACCCAGATCCCTCTCTCTGGAGAGGAAGACGAAGGGGAAGCCGATGTTGGAAGGAGGATGACGATCTTTAAAGACGCAAGACCAATCATCTGCCTAACCGCCTCCAATAAATCCTCCACAAGCGAACTCTCCACAACTTTCGAAGGCTACGTCCAAGGCGCAGCAGACGACACAGAACACTGGGCCATGGGCCTAACCCCTTCCCTCTTCTGGTCGCACGCCCCCCTCCTCCTCTCCACTGCCGAGGCCGATCTACCCGCCCTCATCGCCTCTCTCCTCGAAAAAGAAGAATCATCAAAGCGCTCCACCGCGCCCACGACCGTGAAAGTGGCCCCCCGCATCTCCGTATGCGCCGGCCAACCCCGGGATGGCGACTCTAATACAGCACCTGAAGATGAATGCAGAATCTCTTTCGAACAGGGCACCGCCCCCCGCGAATCCTGGCAGGTTTCCCCCCGGCTACTGCGCGTCCGCATCGGGAACCCGAGGCAGGCTAGTAAGAATTTGAGATCTGCCCTCCCGGACATCTGCGCCTTCGTAGCGCGCTTCTTCGAGGAGAGGGATCGTGCGGATGACGGGAATCGCCCTCGCATCCTCGTGTCGTGCGATACGGGGAAGGACCTTTCCGTTGCGACTGCTCTCGCTCTGCAGTGTTACTTTTTCGATACTGATGATGAAGGTGCCCCTTTTCGCGTGCCCAAGGAAGTAAGCATCAATAAGGCGACGATTCGAGCGAGGTTAGGTCATATCATGATTGCCTTTCCCCAGGCGAATCCTCAACGCGCAACATTACAGAGTGTAAATAGTTTCTTGATGGGTTAGAGAGACAACATCAAAGAAAGCAAAGGAAAAAGAAAAAGGAAGAAAAAAAGGCACTTGGGTAATAGATCAGGCACATGAGGAGAAAATAAAAAGGCACAAGCACAACACAGTCGACGCGGAAATCTATGTCTATTTCGAAGGGTGATCATGTACCTAAATCCGTTTTTGGGTTCCCCTCTATCGAAACCGACGGCAGAAATGTATGCGCAACGAAAAAATAATAAACCACCTTGGGCTATTATGGAGGAAACCCCAAAGCGGGAGCCCAGCCGAGCTTCCTTTTTCCTATGTTTTTTTTTCTCTTTTTGATACATGTAGGTGTCGGGAGGCAGGTTTAAACCCTCTTCATAAACCTCCGAAAGCTGCTTTGTTTTCTTATTCGTCTCTCCTCGAACCAATGTCGCTTCGTTACGTCATAACGCTTCAAGGAAAGAAGAAAATAAAGAAAAAGTTGAAACAAATGAAAACCATCCCATCACCAACCTCTTACAGAGCCTGAATCTTGGCGAGGGCCTCGGGGAACTCGCTCCAGTCATCAATGACGAGGACGGCACCGGCGGCGGTGAGGACCTTGGCCATCTCGGCCTTGCGCTCCGCGGGGTAAGGGCCGGTGTAGCCGAGGACCTTGATGCCGGCATTGAAGCCAGACGAGGTACCGCTCTTGGAGTCCTCAATGGCGAGGGCCTCGTCGGCGGTCTTGCCGAGAACCTTGAGGGAGTGGAGGTAGATGGCGGGGTTGGGCTTGGAGGTAGGGGTGGGGAGGGAGGTGGCGGCAGAGAAGACAACGTCATCGGGGAAGTACTTGGACTGGCCGACCTTCTCAATGGAGGCGAGGACTCGGCGCTTGGCAGACGACGAGACGACGGCAAGGGTGTACTTGCCCTCCTCCTGGAGCTTCTCGAGCTGCTCCATGACACCGACGCAGGGCTGGCCGTGGGCCTTGATCTTGGCAATGACGGCGTCCTCCTCGGCCAAGACGTACTTCTCGAGCTCCTCGGGGGTGAGCTTGATGCCGTAGCGCTCCTGGAGGGAGCCAAGCATGCCACGGAAGTTCTGGCCGACGAACTCGGAGATCAGGGACTCGCCAGTGAACTCCTTGTCAACCTCCTGGCCCTTGCAGATGGTGTTGATGATGTCGGCACAGGCCGCGAAAGCGAGCTCCTCGGAGAGGACGAGGGTGTTGTCGCAGTCGAAAAGGAGGGTGTTGATCTACATAGTTAGGACAATTGCCCAATGGTTAGCAATTTGATCGATCAATCATCATTGAAGTGATCTTTTCTTTTCTTTTTCTCATTTGTCCTCTTTCATTTTCAGGCTCTGAATTGCATTTTGTTCTCTGGTGCCCAACCATCCCTTTCACATGGGCGATAGAATAATCGGCCATGCTCCAATTGAGGTGGGGTAAAGAAGCTGGTGCAGAAAAGGGAAAGCGGCGGGGGAGGGGCATAAGGAAACACGGGAAAGATAAGGATAAGGATAAGGTACAGTGCTAAATGCTAGGACACGCAGCATGGACCGAGCTAGTCGGCTCTTGCTGTCTGACGGGATGGCAGGAGTGGGTTTCTTACCTTGGACATTTTGGCTAGTGTTTGGGGGGTAGAAGTGATGGATTTTTTGGGGGGTGAGTTGAATTGATCGAGACTGAGCCTGGACGAGATAAAGTCGGAGCAGTGTTAGCTTTATAGCTTCAGAGTGGAGAGGGATACGAATTGGAAGAAGATAGAATCGGAAAAATCGGGAATGGGTGGGAAGAGGAGTGGGAGATGTGGAGGACTATGACGTGCCTTGGAATAGCTTGGCAGTGCTTGGTTTGGCCTTGGTTTTGTTAGGCTGGGTGGATGTGGTGGGATGTGAGAAATGTGAAGAGGAGAAGATGGATGGAGGAGAGAGCAGAATAAATAGGAACGAGCAACTCTTGGGATCAGCTACTTACTTTGTACCTTTATATAATGTGGTGCAAGATGAATTAAGGAAAAAAAAAAGAAAAAGAAAAGAAAAGAAGTAGAAAATAAACTGGAGTAGGAAAACCAGAAGGAACTAGGAAAAGCAAGCTCAACCTCCCCTTTCCCCCACAGTGCAGGAGCAGGGAGATCGATTGGTACAATCAATTGCAGGGCCAGGCCATTCCTTCCCAGTTCCACCTCAGCACCTCAGTCAGACAGCAGGAGCAACCCAAGCCCATGCCATGTCTGTCCATCCACCCATGCATTGACCCCGCCACGTTTGCTGTCTGCTGTTGTGGTTCATTGTTACAGCTTTTGAAGCTACTACACTAGGAAGGAAGCTTCCAAGATGCCGGCCCAAGTGAATCAGTTGCTTGTTGCCAGGAGAGGAAGTAGCTTGGGAGGGTACCAGGTCCAAGCCAGCCATGTCCAAAGCAAGTGAGGTCATTTGTGTGGACGGCTCCTGCCCAGACAACAGAGACATGTGGGTTGAGCTATGCGGTGTATTTTCGTACCGTGGAACTTCCCTCGGACGAGGAGGAAGGCGGCGACGGAGATGGCAAACGGGGGGACACGGACAGGGGAATTGATGAGTGATGAGCGATGCTCGGTGCTCGGTGCTCGATGTTCGATGATCGATGTTCCTACTTCGTACCTAGTTCAAAGTAGTTCAAAGACCCTGGCTCGGAACTTTGAAGTTTCGCCTCGTGTCAGTCCCAAAAAGGGATGCAAACCAAGCTTGCCCATGGTCCATGGTTCAATCCAACCCAAACTTGAAGCTTCGCCATCCAGGAACGACGATACGTGCTTCATAGCTCCAAGCTATTGTCTCCCTCACCCCCTTTGATCTCGGTGTCACGATGCCCCTCCCTCTACATACAAACAAGTACGTACGACTTCGACGAGCTGGGCATTGCAATTGTATGTACTCTTTTGCTGCCAGTAGCGCCGCGTTGGTCATCGGGCCCGGTGGTCTTGGCCTTACATTGCACGGGTTATTACTCCACCCCGTATCATGGTTTGCCGTCCTATAATTGATGGACCATCAGGCCGAGAATATGACCAGTTAGCCGTCTCTTCCCGACATACCTCCCCTCGATTGCTAATAAAAAAGCACTTGAGGTCTTCCGTTGGACAGCCCAGTTATGTTCTACAGGATTGCTGCCAGGAGAGCATCGATGCTCGGGTACAAGTCTTGGTAAGAAGATGAGCCCCACCTTTTGCCAACAAGGTCCATTGTCCAGTCCAAGATATTATTTACCCCGCCCCCGCCTTGCCTTTTGGGATGATGAAAGCTCGATTGCGGCGAAGGAAAATGAGAGAGAGACACGCGCCTACAGCCATGCCCACCGTATACTTCGTACGGTGGCGGACAGGGGGAGAGGGGCACGAAGGGGGGTGTGTACTCAGATGTGGTTCGCCCTGGCAAGAAATGCCTGTCCTTCAAGACGAAAGATGGCAATAATAGCTAATAATCTGCATCTAATTCACGGCGCCGCTAGCCGGGTCCAGCTCATTGACCAGGGTAAGGTCCTGGTCCTGGCCCACGTCCTGGTGTCGTACCGATACACCTGGGACACGTCCTAGCTGCTGCGTCGGGTCCGTATCCCGGAAACACATTACATGGGGATGCTTCTCTAGCTTCTCTAGCTTCTCTTCTAGGAGGGACGACGATTTCGAAAAGAAGGTGAGCAAGTCGGTAAGTGGAACTTACAAGGTACGACAGACACGACCGCCTCTCCTCCTGATCAAGCTATCATCGATGCAGTTTAGATCCGTCCACTTCTTGCGTTCGGTCTATTGCTTCGTCGTTCAACAAAAAAGCGAAACGAAGTCTAGCTTCAGCTGTTCGACCTCCCCCTTACGAAGGACGGACAGGACAGGACAGGACAGAGCGAGGCGACCCATCCCGCGATCCCACTCACACACACTCGCACACCTTCGCAACCCACGCAATCAAGCGGTCAGGCGGTCTGCGAAACGAGGCCCCACGACTAATTTTGCCATCCAGCCTCGATTTTTCTCTTTTTTTTTTTTTTTTTTTTTCCTGTCCTGGCGATGAAGCTTAT
>PGIR01000359.1:0-16365 GCA_002812735.1 Scedosporium dehoogii | reverse complement strand
CGGCCCAAAAAAAAAAAAAAAAAAAAAAAAAAAAAAAGGAAAGAAAAGAAAGTGGTCAAAGAGAGGCCGGGCAGACTTACGCCTGGTCTAGTTCTAATGGAAAGATGTCGTCCTTCAGTTCAGTAAGCAGGTCCTCCTCGCACTCCTGCTCCATCAAGTTTTCAAGGATAACTCTAGCGAAGAGGAACATTCCTAAAAGAAATAAGAAATCCATATAGTTTGTCTAGAAGATCTCGAGAAGAATGGTAACCCTACCTTTCGCCCTCTTTTCGACCCTTCTCTCAGTTACTATTGCATTGGTGATCGCTGTCACCGCGCTCGGGCTATCCTGGAAAACTCCCAAGATTTTTTCCGCCATGTGGGAACAGAAGTTCCTGATATCTTGATTGTGGCCATCTTCCGAATCGAGACGTATGGTCCGGATTCTCGGCAGGGTAGCTAGGTGGGCTTCCCAGAAACCATCACGCTGGCCAGAGAAAAGAACCCTCAGGGACGCCGGTAGAGACTCATCGGAAGCTGCACGAGGTGACAGAAGCGCTTGGAAGAACTCGATTATTTGCTCTGCGTCCTTGTTTCTGTTTTGCCTGGGATCGCCGCACTCGTCCACGCCATCTAAAACGACATAGCAAATGTACTGACTTTGCAAAGCGATCATCGTGAGCTCTGAGAGGGTCGACAACTCTGGTTGCTCGAGAGGAGAATGAGCCGAAAGGGCCTGGTATACATGATGAAGTACAACGTCGTCGGAAAGCACGATCTGGGACAGGATCGCCGCAAGCATCGACTTGATCGTCCGTTTCTCTGGACTGCTTTGCTTGAAGTAGAAATAGGCGAGAGACGTTGGGTGTTGCCTGCGTCTGTTATTACGCTGCTGTAGGAACCGGATGATTCGAGACACCAGGACCGTTTTGCCTGTGTAAGGTAATTTGGGGGTTAGTATAAACGGGAATCTTCACAAAGTATCTAGACGCTTCCTACCTGCCCCAGGTATGCCATTCAAAAATAGTGTCGGAGGCGCGTGGAAATCCTTCGGTTCGAGCCAGGCTCTGAACACGGGTAGCTTCTGTAACCAGTTCCCCGAGTCACTAGTTTCTCTCTCGCTGGCCGCGAATTCTTGATCTTCAGTCACCTTTGGGGCGCCCAGTTTCGTCAATACAGACTGAAGGCGGTATTGGCGCTGTTCCTCCGCCTGAGCTTTCTGCCTCTGCTGGTCTTCATCCCTATTTCTTTCTAGCTGCTGTAGCACAGCGTGTGTGCCATCCTTGACCTCCCCTCGTAGACTTTGGATTTCCGTCACGGCCGAGGTTAGCTTCTCTTCGTTCAAACGGTCCCTTGTTGCCTGTAAATCGCCTATAATTGGGCCAAACTTGGATTTGAAAGTACTCCACGACGCCGGGAAGAATACCTTCCACACTATCATTTAAAGTCAGTGAATATTGACCAAAATGGCTTCGGCAATGGCATACCTGGCCGGCCAAAGACTTCAAGAACTTTAGAATGCAACTGGAGAACCAGGCATACATAATGCTCGAGCACGCTGAGAACTCCCGGATGCCGACGGAATTTCTGCTCGAAATCCTCAAGACCCGGGAGAAATTCGCCGAACTTGGAATAAGTATCGAGGAGAGCGTCAAGGGCCTCGAAAAGAACACTGGCGGTGACAAGAACGAACTTGATGGGGCCCTAAACGAGGATAACAAGGATCGGGGATTAGAACGGTGCCCAAATATTTTCAGCCAACCTTCTTCGTAAAGGCCTGTTATTTGTGTGTGGTACATACCCATATGAACGCCACGATATCGGAAACATTCAGAAAAACCTCGACGACTTTACCTAGATGAGACATCCCTTCGATGAACCGTCTTACGCGGTGCATTCTCGGGTTCTTCCTAAGTCCGCCAAGGGTGTCCTCGATTTCCTTGACTGCATTATTGACGTCCTTCAAATTACAGTTGTTGAACTTTTGCCGCTGCGATCGGGTAAGGCTGGCTCGAAATTTGTCGACGGCCCCTTGAACCACAAGGGAGGAGCCCGTAGAATTCGGTTCTGCGGCTTGCTCCATCCTGGCTAGCCGTCGTGCGAAGGTTCGACGCGTCCGATGGTGATGTCTCTCCCAAGGGAACGTCCGCGGGGAGCGGCCAGGAATAGTGCCACGTCCTTGAAGACGGAGACTTCTGATTGGATTAAATAAAACGGTCGAATGCTTCCAGCAACGGCGGGAGGGGGGGTGCCTTGCTGCCTGCTGGGCTCAGTTCCGCAGATGGCGAGGCTGGCAACCTACACTTTTCCTCTCAACCTCTAGCATCTAACCAGTTCATCAATTTTACATTCTGCAGCGCCTGATGATAACATCTTGCCAGCACCCTTGGTAAATTCTATACCCGGTGAATGGTCTATATCAGTGTCTCCTTGTCGCCATGGACGTTGAGGACTTTTTGATGCCGCCACCACCTCTAATCACCACCACAAAGAGGGCTTCGTTTGGAACAACCGAAACCTTGAATCCACCCATTCGCGAACAAAAGCGGCGTCGGCTAGAACACGGGGGGATAGATGTGGCTTCAATCCACCCTAGCTCGCCATATCTCGGTTTTTGCGATAGAGGAGGCGATGTAGAGCCGCTCGGTGATGAATTGGGTGTTCCTGACTGTTGGATCCCTACGGGCGAATCTGGAGATGCAATAAACACTTGTTTTGCCGAATACGGCGTCGAAAATGAGAACCTCTATCAGGAAGATGTCACTATACCAGAATTGGAGGCCATCGCAAGCGAAAGAGAGATATGCTACGGAGCAGTGAGTTGCTTAGCAGAATTTTCGCAGTGTTTGGACTAACGAGCGGTATGTTTAGTTGTGTGGAGTGACTGCCGCGCGCCTGAAGCAAGCCTCTGATGGACTACGACAACCTGGGTCTCAGGTCAGATATCTGGACACCATTTTAGTCGACGGAAACTTCTTTCTCACCTCGGATGCGACCTCACACCTAGCGGTTCTCGACATGCTAACGGCCGAGCGCCTCCGGTCACTACAGAAATATGAAAACGTAAGGCCAGTTGCCGTCGTCAAAGCAGGCAACCTGTCAGCCAAACTAGGCAAGGGTGCCAAGTTTTCTATCTCCGTAAACATCCTAGGTCCCGAGAGCTTGCTGGATCAGGTTGGAGATACGCTGGGACAGCAGAATGCTTCTTTGGAGCATCCTTATGCTCTGCAAGCCGGGATAGAGTACATCAATGCCCAATTCTCTCATTTAGATGGGCGAGAGATAATGACGCACTTGGTCGGAACCAACGAGTCGCAAAATCGAGCAAAGAAACTCTCGGACGACATTGAGAGCATTTTAGCCTCTCTCGATGCGCTACCGGGCGCCACGGATGAACTTGACAACGTTACGCTGCCATCCGAAAGTATTCAAGTTGAACTTACCGTGTATGATACCTGTGATTCTCCAAGACTCTTGTGAAACTAACGTATCGGCTAGCACACAAAAACGCGGCGCTTTATTCATGATTCGGCAAGAGAATCCCGGTTATTGCGAGAAGATTCATCGAGACTTACGACAATACACTGGAGCGAGGTACTTGGAAAATACATTTAACAATACATTCATATCACATCGGTTGCGTGGAACTAACAATTTCATCCCGTAGCTCCACGAGTGAAATCTCTGGGCCCTGCATGGGTGGCGTCCTCGCCGATGTTATGGGCTTGGGGAAGACGTTGACCACACTGAGCCTTATCGTTTATATGAAGGGCGAGGCAGCGAACTTTCGCTCATGCCAGCGGGACCTAGGCCCTACCAGTTCCGCACTTCTTTCCAAGGCCACTCTGGTAGTGGTCCCATCGTTACGTTCGTGGCCCTCAAATCATACAAATCAGTCAATGCTAGTTCATGAATCCTAACCTGAGGGTAGCCGTTCTTGAGGTATGGGCGACAGAGATTAAGGAGTATGTCTCACCTCACTTCGAGTGTTTTCAATACTAACTAAAAGTAGCCGCTTGCAGCCTGGGACGCTTCAGCTACAGAAGTTCCACGGATTGACTCGTGCCAAGTCGTCAAGGCTTCTTCTTGATGATGACATCGTATTAACGACGTATGGTACACTGGCAGAGGATTCCAAGTGCAAGAAAATCCTTTCGAGGGTTACCTGGTTTCGGGTTGTCCTTGATGAAGGTGAGGAGCCGCTATCGTTCGCAAGGCAAGAATTGATGAGCTCACTGCAGAAGCCCACCATATTAGAAATCGTTCGTCAAAGCAGTTTCATGCATGCAAGAGCCTTGACAGCCAAAGGCGGTGGTGTCTCACTGGAACCCCGATTCAGAACCGCCTTGATGACCTTGCCTCGCTGGTTTCTTTCCTCAAAATACAACCTTTTGAGAGTCCAGCATCCTTCCAGAAGATCATTCTTGATCCGCTGGGAACAGACAGCCCACACAAGTGCAGAAACATAGAGATATTCCTGCGCACCCTGTTCCTCCGCCGCGATGGGTCCAACCTCGAGCTTCCCGGGCTGGCCAACGTCCAAGAGTCTGTGAAATTATCGCCAGAAGAGCGGGCTGGGTACCAGAATATCATGGACGAGTGTCGTCTTGAGCTGGAACGCGAGGTCGGCAGGGCCAAAAAGGTATTGAGCAAGTACAACATCATGTTCACGGCGATGCATAAGCTTCGTCGATACTGCAATTCGGGCACTTTCAAGTTCGGCGATTCGGATACTGCCGTATGCGATACTTGCAATATGAGTGATGTGGATTCGATGATGTTACTGGACAAAGCAAACATTTGCCCAGATTGTGGGAGAACATTGGGAGGGGCTTATACATCTTCACCGCTCTCCAGAAGGCCAACGGCCGACGGGTTTGCATCGCCAAATAGACGAGGTCCTTTCACGCAAGTGGAACCCAAGGATTATAATGGTTACTCATCTAAACTTGCAAGAGTTATGGAAAATATCCTCAGGACAGCAAAATCTGATAAGAGGTATACCTGCTCATCAATATTAAACGCTTCGATGAGAGATTTCACTAACAGCGACATTAGCATTGTCTTTTCATGTTGGACCGCAACGCTGGATATACTAGAGGAGCTCCTATCTAGGGCTGGAATACTTCCGCTCCGAATCGATGGAGCAGTGTCACAGCAGGAGCGACTCAGAAGATTGCAGTACTTCCGAGAAAGCCAAGACTGTCCCGTTCTTCTGATGACGGTTGGAACTGGTGCAGTCGGGTATGTAAATATTGCATGTCCGCTAGTTAACGGGCTTGGAAATTTGCTAACACCGACACCATAGGCTGAATCTCACGGCTGCAAACCAAGTCCACATCGTTGAGCCGCAGTGGAATCCCTCGGCCGAGGAGCAGGCCATAGCAAGAGCTGCCCGGATGGGCCAGACACGCACTGTGACCGTGGTTCGCTATGTCGTTGAGCGCTCGGTCGAAGAAGTAAGCTATCTAGGTCTAGTGCTGGCGTAGAAATAATTTCTAACCTGTCATCCACGTTAAGAATATTGTCCACTTGCAGACGAAGAAGAGGCATCTTGCAAAGTTTACACTCGATCGGATGGATGAAAGTTTGTCGGGGAAACTCGATGTAGGTGTCCTAAACATTACGCTCTTATCGTTGTTGATCGGCTAACTTATTAATGTCTAGGATCTCAAATTCATCATTGATATGAATGATCTTTTCTGATGCTCTGGAACTACACAGGAATTCTGTTGAAGGTCCCTTAGTCGCGCCCGCTCTTTTGTGGCTTTTTGGCTTCCCTTTTGGGGGGGGGGGGGGGTTGGGGGGGGGGACTTATAAAACACAAGCCTTGATCTCGGCCTACGATGTGCTACGTCCGCGTCGTCGTTTCGAAAAGCTTATACTCTTCAGCACTAGCTTGTACGCTGAAAAGATGGAATCTTCTGCGAGCTATGGCCGTATGTACCTACAATAATTTCCAGATTTGCCGATAAAGGAAAGCGGAAAGCCCGAAAAAGTATGGGTCTCACGAGGGACTGGGTGTTTCCCCCATCATCGATGGAGATGCTCTCTGGGGCAGCTTCTTGGGTTGGGCCTGAAGGCTCCACTAGCCTCGTCCACGGTAATGGATGAAGCAGGGCTTCAGCAGCTGGCTCGAATTCTTGTTATTTTCCTTTGGAATCCCTTTCTCTTGATCTCGAGACCGGGGGATACAAGAAGCGACGCTGAGACTAGAGACAACCCTTTGGCGCAAGTCACAGGATCTTCCACGTGACAGTGGCAACACCAGCCACAATCTCCCCTTGTGGCGCCAGTTCCGGCCTTCCTCCAGCGAATGAAAAATTTGGCGTTAGAATTGGACCGGATCCATTGAAAAAGAAAAAAAGTCGGCCGACACGTTCTCCCATCGAAAATCCACCCACCCCATCCACCCGAGCAGATAGAGAGCAGCTGCTGTGTACTATAACCTCACCTCCCCCTTTCCTCATTCTATCCTTTTTTTCCCTTCCTGCCGTTCCATTTTGTAATTGTGAAGCTTCTTTTTCTTTCTTCTTCTGTCTTTTGTTATAAAAAAATCCCGCCACAATGTCCGCTTCCTTCAGATCCATCGCCCTTTTGAGGACGGCGCGCTCGTCGCTCCGGGCCGGCCACGCCACCAACCCTCTCCAGTTCGCTGTCAAGAGGCAGAATGTTGTGGGCATGATGAACTTTGCCCGCGGCTATGCTGAGTTCAAGCGTGACAAGCCTCATGTCAACATTGGTACCATTGGTCACGTCGATCACGGAAAGGTAAAGTAAACGAAAAAAGGAAGAGCTATAAACTCATTCCACCCACCTACCGAGGCCCCGACACCCTTTTGACACTTGGGAGGAGCTTCGCCTCTAACATCTCTTCCGACTAGACCACTCTCTCTGCCGCCATCACCAAGAGGCAAGCCGACAAGGGCTTCGCCAACTTCCTCGACTATGGCTCCATTGACAGGGCCCCCGAGGAGAGGAAGCGTGGTATCACCATCTCCACCTCCCACATCGAGTACTCCACCGAGAACAGGCACTACTCCCACGTCGACTGCCCCGGTCACGCCGATTACATCAAGAACATGATCACGGGTGCCGCCAACATGGACGGCGCCATCATCGTCGTCGCCGCCTCCGACGGCCAGATGCCCCAGACCCGCGAGCATCTCCTCCTCGCCCGCCAGGTCGGCGTTCAGAAGATTGTTGTCTTCGTCAACAAGGTCGACGCCATCGACGACCCCGAGATGTTGGAGCTCGTCGAGATGGAGATGCGCGAGCTCCTCAACCAGTACGACTTCGAGGGCGACGAGACCCCCGTCATCATGGGTTCCGCCCTCTGCGCCCTTGAGAACAAGAATCCCGAGATCGGTACCCAGAAGATCGATGAGCTCCTCAAGGCCGTCGATGAGTGGATCCCTACCCCTGAGCGTGACCTCGACAAGCCCTTCCTCATGTCCGTTGAGGATGTCTTCTCCATCTCCGGTCGTGGTACCGTCGTTTCTGGCCGTGTTGAGCGCGGCCTCCTCAAGCGCGATGCCGAGGTCGAGCTCGTCGGCAAGGGTACCGAGGTCATCAAGACCAAGGTCACCGATATCGAGACCTTCAAGAAGTCCTGCGAGGAGTCCCGCGCCGGCGACAACTCCGGTCTCCTCCTCCGTGGTGTCCGCCGCGAGGACATCAAGCGTGGTATGATCGTCACCGTCCCCGGCGAGGTCAAGGCCCACAAGAAGTTCCTCTGCTCCCTCTACGTCCTCAGCAAGGACGAGGGTGGTCGTCACACCGGCTTCGGCGAGAACTACAGGCCCCAGATCTACCTCCGTACCGCTGACGAGTCCGTCACCCTCACCTTCCCCGAGGGCACCGAGGATGCCAGCCACAAGATGGTCATGCCCGGTGACAACATCGAGATGGTTGCCGAGCTTCACCTTCCCAACGCCCTCGAGGTTGGTCAGCGCTTCAACATCCGTGAGGGTGGCCGTACCGTCGCCACTGGTCTCGTCACCCGTGTTATTGAGTAAAAATTCGGACTTCGGCCGTGTTTTTCTCTCTAGCTAACGCCCCCAAAATCAAACGGGACCTCCGTTTCCCGAACCAACTGTATATCAAAACCAATGCCACTGGGCAAGGAAGGATAAATGGGATAGATGGAGAATGGGTGTGTGGAGGACCTAAAAAAAAAACAAGTGTGAGACGGTTAGAACGGTGGAAAGAAAAAGGATTTCTAATCTTGTAATATATACCAGGAACGAAAGAAGAACCCCTCCGAGTTCAAGGCGCGAGAGAAGAAGGATAACCGCGTTCCCCAGAGGGGAGATGACTTTGGAGGAAAGGGGAGTAAATACCTGGATGGAGTGATGGGGTTGGTGGTTCTTTTTTTCATGTACGACTGACTGTCTTATTACAATGCCTTCACATCTCTTCTCTCATCCTCTCTTACTTTTTGGCATACGTAGTTCGGCCTTGTCTTGTTCTATTAAATGCGGTGACCTTGCCATTCAGATGTTCCTTGAAATGTACCATTGGGATAGAAACCGGGTCTTCGAATCTCGGATTGCAGTTCGAAACCAGATGGACGCCGTTTCGACAGGGATCTTGAGTTGTTCAGTGCTCCAACTGTTAGTTTGTGGGTTGCTTTACTTCCGCCAAACGTTCAGTTCGTGGACAGTGCTCTGACTCTACGCTCTTTGCCAACGATGACGTTGGAAATGGGAACCAGGCCGGGAACAGGATCACATTGAACCTTTGCCGACATCCATCGTCAGAATAAACCCCGTTCGAAGACAGAAGCGCCGAGCATCAAAACAGAGTCAGATCAATAGGTTCTTTAAAATGATAAAAACTCCCACATGATTTGCTTCCGCCCATCTCTCCCCATACGAGATGCAACGCCTCTACTTTTCATTTTTAGGTCCCCAATTGTATGTATCACGAAGTCCCTTGACCGAACGCATAAAGAGAAGAACCGAAAAACAGGAAAAGAGTCCAGAATGGGGATGAGAGTTTCGGAAGAAAGTTTCGAATTCTTTTTGGTCATGAAAAAAAATGTCGAAGCTCGTACAGTTCCTATCCCTTTTTCAACCCTATTCCACTCGATCCCAAAAATAAAAAAGAAACTCCTAGTCCTTTCCCTCCCCCTTTTGAAAGCCCCGTTCCCTGCTCCCTCGGGATATCATCCTTCGTTGGGTGTTGTTTCGTTTTCCGGCTCCATGACTCCAGTGGGAAAAGGGAATTTTCGTTCGAGAGGTCAATTAAGTACCATTACTGGTTCGCATACGGTCGCCGGTTGGGATTTGTTTATGGAAAAAAGCGCGAAGAGGATAGGGGAAGAGTAACGTCGGGTCCGGGGGAGACGGGGGCCGGGCATTCAAAAAAGTTTGGAGCATTTATCGGTACTAGAAAAACACCATCGTTAGAACCACCGATTGAAGAACCGCGTTTCCCCTCCCAGGCATCATCGTATACACTCCGGTCGGTAAGTGTGAACTGTGTCGAAAGGTCGTACCTTGTTGAAGCCGATGTCCTTGGCCTTCTCACGGAAGCACTGACGGCAGAGGTCGAGGCCATACTTGCGGATGAGACCGGCCCTGTGCTTGCAGACACGGCTATAAAGGTAAGGGGAAAAAATCAGCATAAATTCTCCTTAAAAGTCCTTCCACATTCCCATCTTCCCATTCCTTTCTTCCCCCAATATCGTTGTTCCGCGTCCATAAGCACCCCACCCAGACGTGATCTCCAAGTTTCGAAGGTCTTATTCTTACCAGCTGCGGGAGCCCTTGCCGTAGTTACGGGGGTGCGAGTACCAAAGATTCTCGTGAGACATTTTCGCGGCAGTTAAATGCGAGTTTGTTGGAAAAGGGAAGTTGGGGAAAAAGAGAAAAATTGGGCGGATCGAGAAAGGGTAAGAGTGGGTGAAGGTGTGCAAAGGAGATTTCGGGGATTGAGAGTTTTGCCCACAAATTTTGTGTGGGCTGGATTCCAAGGGTTGCGAAACTCTGCGGATTCGCACAATTTGATTGGGTGGGAGGCCGCGAGGGGCTGTGGCTGGAATGTGGCGCGGGTGGTACAAGGTACTTTGCCCTCGACCTCACCTTCCTTTGCACTTTCTCCTCAACCTCCTTCCTCAGGCTCGCCGTAGTCGATCTCGATTTTACAGGGTAAAGAAGGGACATCATGGTGGAATTGAGTTAGAAATCGCCAATTATCGACGACTTAATAGAGTTAATAGAGGTTGACGTTGAAGACACCCTTCTGGAAATCTGTTGACACTCGTCTCGCCCATCCTCGCCAACATCACTAACATCACCGCAAACTCCACCTACAGGCAACTAGACAGCGCAATTCATGAATGATGGTACTAATCGTCATTACTATGCACATACCACTCCCCTACAAGTGTCGATGCATCCCTCGCCCGCGTCTATCATAATTAAACATATCCATGTTCCAGGAGCTCCAGAGCTTTTGTTCGCAAACACACACACACACACCAAAACGCCCAACTCCCTTCCTGTCTGCTTCCCCTTGGCACCTGGCACCCCTTCTCACCTACCAAATCGCAGCCTTATCACAATCAAACCTCTTCAAATCCTTCCCAGCATCCTCCAAATCCTTCTTCGCCTTCATCCGCATATAAAAGATCGGACAATCCTTACTGCTGCAAATCACCTCGCAATGCATACTCCCCTGACACCTCTGGCACTGCGTCCACAGCCGCCCGAACCTCACCTCCAGATCCGACACCTTATCCATCGTCTTCATGTAAAGCTCTCCCACGCGGGGGGCGCACTGCGCGCACACCGCCCCGCCCTTCTCGTCCTTGCCCGTCAGCGGCTTCTTGCAACCCATGCACGTCTCGACTTTTTTCGCGAACTTCATGAGCCCGCCGATCGTAGGCGCCGCGACGGAGATGATGCGCGTGTGTTCGCCCGTCAGCAGGCTGCGCGCCTTGGTTTCGCCTAGGATCGGCTCGAAGATGCGGCCTAGGGGCTTGGAGAGCTGGTTGTCGAGGTAGTACTTGGTGTCGATGGGCACGTTGTGCTCCAGTACATAGATGGGGTCTTCCGACTTTTCAAAGTTTTTGGCGCCCGTGGCGCCCTTGATCATGACGTAGGCCACTCGGTCGCCGAGGCCCGGGGCGGAGCCGGGGTCGCGCTCCTTCATGCGTTTGGCGAGCTCGCTGTGGGCTTGCTTTGCTGCGTAGTCGCCTTTTGTGAGGGCCTTGGTGATAACTAGTTTGGACATGTCGACTTTGTTTTGCAAGAGGTCGGCAATAGTGTCCTTGACGTATCTGTGGGAAAATGTTAACTCACCTGCGGGCCATTGAGGAGAAGAAAGAAGAAAGAAACTTACTCTTGAGCACCGTCGAGATCACGGTCAATCAAAATCATCTTCAAAACCGTCTCAATCACCGTCTGCACAAGCGTACAGTTATCCCGACGAACCGTCTCAATACCCTTGGTATCCATCTTATCGTACTTTTCCGGCTTCGTCCAGTACAACCCGGCATACCGCTTCTTGTTGATGAGAAGGTACGGGTAGTACACCTTTTCGAACTCGAGCTTGATGGGCTTGATGAATTTCCCCGTCACCATCTTGGCCGCCTCCTCGCCGAGCTTCATCGTCTCCGCCAGGTCCTGCGTGCCGAACTTGACCATGACCGAATCGGTATCACCGTAGATTACCTGCGCGTCGTGCGCGTACCCGTTGGCAATGCAGAACGTCTTCTCCACCTCGTTCTTGGTCCGCTCGATCATCTCGCGGCCGAAGCTGGTCGTGCTCCGCGCGATCGCGAGACATGGGAGCTTTCCTGTCGTGGCACCCGTTAGGCCGTAGACTGAGTTGGCGCTGATTTTCAGGGCCAGCTGACGGCCGTTCAGCACGGCCTTCTTGAACGGATCGGACTCGACCGCCAGCTCTCTCTTCGCCTGCTTTCGCGCCGCGAGCAGTTCCTCGAGAATCTGCGCGAGAACTCCCTTCCTGACCTTAGCCGTAACAAACATGTCTCCATTGGGGGTGACGATGTAATCCTCATCCTTCTTGAGGTTGAACTGCTTAACCTTATCAGGGGTTAGGAGCGAGGTGTAACACAGGTTGTGTGCCTGCATGATACTAGGATATAGAGACGCGAAATCGAGCGTTGCAATGGGAACTTTGTAATAGCCTCTCGTGGGTTCAATAACAGTAGCACCCTCGTACTGCTCTTCGCTTCCTTGAGATGGCATGTTGGGAACCACCAGCTTTTGCTCTAAGGCCTTCCGGAACAGCTGGCTGATGAACTTGACCTGCTGGCCACGCGACAGCAAGAAGTTGAAGGGCACACCCGTAACTCTTGCCATCTCCGTATAGTTTTCGAGGCAGGACAGTTTCTGCATCAGACGCAAGGGGAGATACGCGTCCTTGAGACAGTACAGCGCCAGACGACGTCTCGATTCCGGCGTTCCGTTGAACAGCTCCGTGATCATGGAGTGGTGGACGTCCTCCTTCTGCTCGCCTAGGAAATGCGCAGAGACGGAATTGAGCGTGTAACTTCGCAGGTGATGATCTCTCTGGATAAGCTGAAGGAGATCGAGCTGCAGCCGACCGTTGGTGTTGACCGCCTTCGAGTCTCGGTTACCCATCTGCTTGCTCGAGAATTTGGCCTCCCTGACCTTGGTGACGACCGTGGGGAGTCTGGTCCAGTACTGGAATCCGTGCACCTTGAGATGGCTGGCCCGACCGAGTAGATACGGAAAATCGAAGTTTGCAATGTTGTAGCCGGTAATGATATCCGGGTCCACAGCGACGAGGAACTGTTGCCACTGCTTCAACATCTCTGCTTCACTCTTGAATTCGAGGATATGAGTCGCGACGATAGAACTCGTGTCGCCAAGGCAAAAGACGTTCCGAACAAATGGCTTACTCTCTCCGTATCGGGTGACGATGGCGGCGATTTGGATGACGGGATCATGCTCTGGCTCCGGGAAGATACCCTTGCGACCGGCACACTCGATATCGAACGACATGATGCGAAGGGGTGCGATCTTGGACCATTGGCCCTCAGGCTTGTGCGCGATGAGGTTCTTGTATGATATCTCGGCTTCGATCTGGCAATTGGACTGCTTCGATCCGTAGGGAACAATGGAGTACGAGCCGGCGGGAGCTTCTACCCAGGACATGCCTTGCACCTAGCGGTAGGAAAGAGAAAAACGTTAGCAAGCTGATCAAGTGTAACGGAAGCTGAAGAAGAGTCGGAGTCGGCTACTCACATGGCAGTCAATCATAAACCTCAAGACGTATTGGATATTGTCGTAGGTGGTGACCTTGCCATTTTTATCCACTGGAAACATCTTCTTCCAGTTCGCCTGCCCCGACTCGATAGCTACTCGAACCCTGCTGATAAACCTAGGATCCGACACCGTAACCTTGAGATACGGGCTCTCGATATTGCCCTGGTATTCGTAGATATCCATCCTCATCACAATGGTAACGGAGTGAATAGCAGGCTGGTCACTATCAACCTGCGAGTCCAAATACGTCGCGAACGCGGCACAATCGCTCGGTTGAAACGACACCGGCGCCGGGACATAAAGATAATGCTTAAAATCCGTCACATGCAACAACACCGAATTCCCCTTCTCGGTGACGCCGAACAGCTTGACGGCCGTCCTCCCGCCGTGAATGAATCCCTCCTCGGCCTCGATGGCCTGGAAGCAGAGGTTATCTCGAGACGGCACGAAATCGCCCACGGGCGGCCTGTCCCAGACCTGGTCCTTCTCAGCATTGTTATTCTTGAGCTCGGACACGTCTTGGGAGAGCTTCTCGAGGACGTCGGATTCAAAGACGCTTTTCACTTGGCTTGCGCTCAGCTTTGTCCGGGGATCGTTTTGGGAGGAGCTGGGATGGCGTTGTTGTGTGGATGGGGGGAATTCGACTCTTCGCTTCTTTGCTGATGCTGCGCTCGAGGGGAGGTTCTGTTTTGAGTTGGTGGTGTCGGCCAGCACCCGCTTCTGGGGGAGTGTGCTTGCCATGGTGATGGCACTGGGGAATCAGCACCGGGTGGTGCGTCAAGATATCCAAAGGGCAGTGGAAGAGATAAATTTCAAAGGATAAAGGCAACCTTGATCAATTTTGCCATCCAATTCCAGCCTGGAAATCTTGTTATGAGAATGGTGCTTGTCAATGAAGACTGGCAAAAAAAAAGTTGTGAGGACAGACATCTTAACTCTTAACGCGGTTCCTGATTCTTTGGACGCCCTTGACGTGACGTGAACGCGACCCCACTCTGCAGCTGTAATTGATATCACGTGATCTGGCGTAACCCAAGTGGCAGGTTTACTGGAGCATGCATTTTATGCAGCCAAATGATGATGCATATGATGCATAAAACTCTACCTCATTTTCTAACCTCCATCCACTCTCTGGAGACCCGGGAACTTACACTCATGAAGCAAGAGCGGAATTCAACCAGTCCTCAGTGTTTAGGAGAGTAAGAAATTACTATTTCTTACCAACATTGAAGAATATCTCATTACTCAACCCTATCTTTCACAGTATACTAGTAGAATACCATATGCATCCATCCAAAACCCTCAGGGGCGAAACTGAGCGGAACGTCGATGAACCATGCGGCAGAGCGGAAAGTAAATCCAGAGAGCCACCCATGCCTATGTGGCCACATCGCCTAGACCGGACCTAAGATCCTGATGACATGCAACTCATGCCCATGGAAATAATGATAAAAATCTTCATTTGCCATCCATTCGTGATGTGTTTGGCCTCGAAGGCCGTAAGTAGCTCTCAACCATCCGATCCGAAATAAGAAAAATACAAAGAGACAAAATCAAGAAAGGGTATTGGCATGAAGCTGATAATAATCCCTCTATCACACTTCCAAACTTGTTCTGGCAAAAATCTAGATTCATCCGGTTCATCATCGGGCGCTCCTTCGTCATTTGCCTCGTTCCTTATCCCTTCCCCCAAACGCCATCGCTGTGCAGAGTGAAAACAAAAAAGGATTGAAGAAGAAAAATCAAACAAAAGAGACTCCGCCACCCCTATCTAGACATCCATTACTTCGAGTAACACCCGACAAGGCGGGAAAGGAGGGAGATGAGATGAAAACTGAATGCAGCAAGCCCCTGCTCTATGCGAAAAGTACATTCGGTTAATGGCCCATCATTCTTAGAGCTGAGCGCCCAAAGACGTCGACAATGGCTCGCTTCGCCGGTGTGGTGTCGCCCTCCCTCGTGACTTCGATATCGCCAAGCTCGCACCAATTGCTCACGGGCTGGAGATGGTTAGTATCTGATATTTGGGGGGAGGAGAGCGGAGACAGAAACAGAAAAGGCTCGGGGTAAGCAAAGGAAAGAGATGGAGAAGGGAGAACTCACCAAGCAACTAAGGTACTTGCACCAACTGCACGAGGTGCGATAGACGTAGAAGTTGTTGAGCAGAACGATGAAACCGATAGTGACACTGAGCAAGCACGCCGCGCGAATTATCCACCACACCCACCATAAAGGCTTTCGGCCTTTGAAGAAGGAAGCTGGGCTCTTCAGGAACGAAGGTCCCTGAACGGCGCCGTCGCGAACTGCGCTGTACGAGGTATCTTGGCCAAGTCGTCGTCGCAAAGCGTTCGGGGAGTGGAGCACGCAGATACCCAGGCCCAGGCCCATGACGAAGCCGCCGATGTGGGCAAAGTTGTCGAGGCCAGGTAGCAATCCGAGGACGAATGAAATGATAATGTCGAGGAGGATAAACAATAGATCCTTGACGGGATTCCGGCGCTCCTGCCAAGAGTACAGCAGGTCAAGTAGAACCAGGGCAATCACGCCAAAAAGCGCGCCAGATGCGCCGGTGGAAGGGAGACCCTCGGCAGCGTAGTTCCCACCCATCACCGCACCAAAGATACCGGAGCTCATATAGACGAGGATAAAGCGCAGCGAACCAATGGCCTTCTCCATCTCCTTACCGATGGTCATCTGGAGCAGCATGTTGAACCCGATATGAATCAGACCGGCGTGCATAAAAATGGGTGTGATGAAGCGGAACCATTGGTTTGGCTGAGGCGACTGGTCCTTGTCGCCATTGTATTTGGGCTCTGGGACGCCGCCAAAGCCGCAAAGGTCGGAAAGCGAACAAGTGCCGGTGGTTGCTGTTGAGTTAGGGCAAGGCCATTGGATCGTGATATCGGAGCCCTGAATGGCATCAATGTTGTGCATGCAAGGCGAATATCGGGCGCCCATGTTGATAAGGACCCAGGGCGATGGGCCAATCATGGGGTTGAAAGACGGCTTGATCATGATGGGAGTCCCAGTGAGGACACCTGGAGAGCAAAAAAGTTAGCACAATCATGCTCGACCGCAAGACCTTAGCATAGGCTCGATCTCGGCGAGAAGAGAGGAGAGG
>PGIR01000358.1:0-16737 GCA_002812735.1 Scedosporium dehoogii | reverse complement strand
AAAAGAGAATGACGTGGGTTGTAGGACCCCAAAAAATCGGGTCCCACTGTGCATTCTTCCAAGTTGTCGTCATAGCGCGCAACTTCCGCCACGAACGTGAGGCCAACGCGTTCTCTTGGAAAGAAAAGAAATCATTATGGGAGAAGATAAAGTTATACTTACAAGAGTGTTTCCACCTCCGCCTGCGGTAGCTGCAGGAGACGAAGCTACATAAGGGGGTGGAAGATTTGCAGACCTAAAAAAAGATGGAAAAAAGACGGAGGGATATGTTAGCTATCCGATCTAACTAGGCGACAGCTAGGACATAGTTGCGATTCTACACGTCCGAAAAACGGCAGATATCCAAGCGGGGTGCGCAACAGAAACCAAGCGGCGAAGTGAAGACACGGGTTGGTTCCTGGCGGGAAAGGGTGTTGTTGATGGATATGAACCCACGAGCTCGCGGGTGACAGCCATTAGGTTTTATATGTGGAAGACGAGTCGGGTCCATGCAGTCGCACCAGGTTTCAAAGCGCCAGACGTACCTTATCTGAGGGGAATTCGCCGTCGAAGTTACCGAAGCAAGTGACGAGATGCTAGGCAATTGCGGCAGCGAGGAAGACGTCGAGGCGGAGCTTGGTCGGGATATTGGCTCGAGGGTAGCCGGGGGAAGAGGGAGAAGTTGCGGACCATCCTCCATCACCAATTGAAATGGAGGAAGTTCTCGTTCGAGTGTCCGATCCGAAGCTGGAAAAGAGAAGACGGAGACGGGGGGAGCGGCCAGCGTGATGGATAGAGCCAGCGCCACAAGCTGGGAATGAATGGGGCCTAAGGATGTGATCACGCGATGCCTGGTACAGGAAGATGCTCGCAGCAGACAGTCGCTAGGGAAAGAACCGATAAAGTCGTCGGGACGCGATCGAATCGAACAAGAGAGCGCCGGAGGAAAAAAATTATCAAGGAAGATGTAGCTATCGCCAAAAAAAAAATCGGGAAGACACCCAAGGAAAACAAACAACAAATTCGGGTCCAAGTAAACTATGTTTGGCTTATCAGAGCTAATAAGGAAGAGGAAATAAAGCAGAATAATCAATAATCAGGGTATAACATTAAGGTGTAAATGGGGAGCGTCGCGGTTGAGAATATCATGGGTCTCTTGCTCGGGAAGTTTTCAAGATGCAGATTTTTGACCTGCACGTAATCATTGCCTACTTCGTACTTCGTGCTTGTACACTTGTACCTCTTTTTCTCCTTGACTGGTTCTTCTTCGGAGTTTCTCAAGGCCATTGAGAGGTTGATGGCTAAATTTCTTACTTGGCCCAAAAATAAGATTGCGCTAATAACATTACCACCCGAGGAGAAATTGGCTTATGATTGGCCTAGCGCGGGGCTTTCAAGGACACTAACAGTCTAGGACGGAACGTTCTCTTCAGAGCCTTGTTGGGGTCCGCTTGCTTGCCTCTCCTTTGCTGAGAACACAAAAAATCGAAAATAGATTCAAGTTCAAATCCATAAAATCGCCTTCGCTTTTATGACGGTAAACGGCGGCGGAAGGTGTCGTTTATAATAAAAGCAGGAAATTCCACCTTTTCGGGCCCAACGTCGTCAAAATGATCGGAGCAGGCAAGAAGCTAAAAGGGTTGACAGTTGCCGAGCCTTGGACAAGAACTTTTCGGAGTTAACGTGCACCAATCGCGAGGGTGGACCTCTTCCGCAGACATGGGGGAGGAGGGAACCAAGTGAGACCTGTCACCGAGAAACGGCTACCTGAAGTACGAAGTAAGAGAACGTCCACGCGTCCTGAATATTCTTCAATATGTCCCAGCATGATGCTCAGTCGTCCTCTGGCCCTCTCGAAATGAGGGCGATTTGATCATGGCCAGGCCGTAACTGGATGTACTTCGTAGGGTACAAACATCATTGATGCATGTAGTACGTATGTAGAATGACGGGTTGACTAATCCTCTGTGGTGAGTGGATCAGTTCAAAAGTAACAGCCGCTAGACGTATTAACGACAACCTTGAGATTTTCGCGAAGAATCCGGAGCTGCGCGCCCTTGAGAAGGATCCGTGGATGAGAGGCGGCCTGGTGTTAGACCCCGAGCTACTCGTACTTATAGCAAAATCAAATCTCCCACCGGGCACACTTTGGAGCAATAACATCAGATCGACTTGATCAAACATCAAGTTCAAAATTGATTGATCTCGTGCACGTTCAGGGCCCCACAGAGCGTCCAGGGTCCAATCGCCCCTTTCGTGAGTGGCGGTAACCCCGCCAATCCTGATTTGTAGCGACACTGACCATCCTGCCCAACTATGACCTCAATGGCATTGATCAGAGGGGCGGCCTAATAGAAATTCACCACATCAATCGTGCCTTCCTTCCTGCCTAGCACCTAGCACATGCCCAGTTCCTGAAGAAGGCGGTGAATCAGGAGTCGAAAATTTAGTTTTCCTCTTTTCCATCACCACAAGGCTCAGACGACTCTTGCTTTTCACTGCATCATTTCTTTACACTCCTGGGGACCCCGCTTATTTCTACCAAGTACAAACAATAACCCTCGTCGTACCCACCACGCCTTGGGCGCTTCCTCTTTAACTTTGAGATCTTGACTCACGCTTTCCTTGTCTTCTCCCCTCGTCGACCCCTTCCCTTGAACGGAACCCAAACACCGGAAAAGGCTATCCTTGGTAGAAAGAACGCCGCGATCATGTTCAACTGGGCGAAGCAGCAGTAGGCGCCCTTCCCTGTCTAGCCTTTCCCACCCCGGCCGCCCTTCTTTGGCGTGCGAGAAATACCCTAAACTAACCTTGTCCTGAATTCTTCGGAAAGGCTGGCAAATGTCGCCGGTATCCAGGAACCCATCTACGGCCCTACCGCCATCAAGTCGGTTGCGGAAGAGGCAGAAACGGTTCCATATACCGAGCTCAAGCGCGAGGACTTAAAATGGAGGGCCATGGACTCGACCTCGGTGGAAACGCAGACCTTCTACTTCATGTCGACTAGCGGGCAACTCGGTTGCGCCCAGGTCATCTATAGTAATGTGGTGTATGGAACGCGCCTCAGCACCAAGCCCACCTTTCTCTTCTTTTTCTTGAAGTGCTAACCCAGTCTCCAGTGGCCTCCATGTTACCTGCCAGTTTACCGCAAAGGTCTTCTCTCGCGACGCCTCGATACCCCACATTTGGTCTTCCACCCAGCTCTCCAACGTTGATTTCAGCGATGATAAGACTTGCTTCTATGCCGACAACTGCGCCGTCGAGCTGTCCGAAGAGGGGACCTCGTACACGATCAAGAGCCTGGCTGATGAGAGTTGCATTGTGAATCTGACGGTTACCCGGACCACCCCCGCCATCCACGCCGGAACGACAGGTACCACTCTTTTCGGCACCGACTTCGAGAATCCCTGGGGTTCGATGAGACATGCTTTCTGGCCTCGATGCACGAGCGAAGGCACCATCACCACCCCGGATGGCCCGATCGATTTCTCGGGTCGAGCGTTTTATGTCTACGCCCTGCAGGGCATGAAACCCCACCACGCTGCGTCTAAGTGGAACTTTGTCAACTTCCAGGGCCCAACTTATTCCGCGATCCTTATGGAATATACTACCCCTCCTTCTTACGGTTCGACGACCGTCTGCGTCGGCATGATTGCGAAAGACGGCGAGATTGTCAGGGCTGGCTGCGACAGTACTGTCACTCATCTCAAGTCTGCAGGTGACCCAGTGAACGACTGGCCCGCGCCCAGTGAGGCCAAGTTTACCTGGGCCGGCAAGACCAAGGACGGGAAGGAACTTGCCGCCGTTCTTGAGGGCGCACTCGGTGAGCGTCTTGATAGGATAGACGTCATGGCTGAAGTGCCTGGATTTGTAAAGAAGATAGTACAGACCGCAGCTGGAACAAAGCCATATGTGTATCAGGTAAGTTCCTATAATGCCCCACCTCCTTGTTTTGAACTCGGATGAAATAACTAATATTTGAATGTCAAGTACTCCCCACAAGTGAAGCTTACTCTTAAGCTCAAGCTTGGTGAAGAAGAGATCTCAGAAGAGGGTGAGCTTCTAACAGAGGCGACCTTTATATCAGAGTAGACATGTTAGCTTCATTCCTGTGTCTGGTACCCGGACACAACTGGGACTAAGCATGCGGCTTGCAATGGCCATTTTCTTCCTTTGGTACTTTTGAGACACTCGACTTCTTCTTATGTTGGGCTACAAATGGATTATTACATCTTATAATAATACACGGGACGAAGAGTCCCTTTAATCGTACACCTTTTTAATTCCTTCAATAGAGAATTTTTGTTACGAACTGGACTACTGCTTTAAGCAAGTGAAAATGTTTTATATTGCCTTGTCTTAGAAGTGCGGTTGGAGAGAAACAGCAGCGGGATCTGAGTGGATCCCGCGACTATCTCACCTGTACAACAATTTGTTAAAAGCCCTAACTTATGACCATGATAAAACTAGAAAATTTTTGAGGGAATAGGAGAAATAAAAAGAGACGTTGGAACCACAGGCATTGTATCTCGCTTTTACGTCTCTTGCTCATCGTATGCTACAGCCTGTCGCTGGTGTTGGAAGCGGCTTCAATTCTTCGGCTGGCATGCAGTGATCCAGGATCTGGTGAGTTCTGGTCTTGCAAAGGTAGAAAAGACCACTAGAGTACCTCGGCGACACATCGTATCCATTCGATTCTAGCCTACAGGTCGACTAGAGGTACCTCTATCTTGTCTGAGAGGAAGAGAAAGCGGGACGGGAGAATTTCAGAATCAAATACAACCAAGGGGAGGTATCGGAGTACATTCCGAGACATAGACCGGTGAGGGAGACACCAAGTAAGCATACACGGGCAGGTTCGTCCAATTTCACTCAAGTCTGATAGGGAGATCGAACTCATCGAGGGCAAAGACGGGTGCATGGTTAGCTTCGCTGTTGAATGGGCAGAATCCGCAAGAGGCTTGGGTTAGAACGGAGTAGAATCCACTCATAAATGATGGATTTAGGGCATGTAAGTCGGCGTTCGATCCGGCATTGACAAGAGTGTGGTTGGAGCCTGAGTGGAAGGAGCTTCCGGATGCTGGACGGACCGGATCATCCACGTGACGCACGCAACAGTGGGTCTCCTCTTTCCGCAGGCTGCCGGGACACCCTCACTTTCTTTCATCCACTATTGTTTACAACTAATCCGTCCTAGACATTGTTACATCAAAGATTGATTTATTCGAATTGTTTTATCGGCCCATTGCCATTAATATTATCGAGCTATGCCTCCTACCTTTCAGAGAGGAGGCCCCTCAAGGGGCAAAGGCACCGCGGTGCCCACTGTTTCTGGAAGGGGTGGCAAAGGAAAGAGTTTAATCGTACCTCGACGACACCAGTATGTATCCTTGGAACTAAACAGAGGACTATTGACTGACATCCCTTCAAGCAAGGTTAGCAAGGACGCCCTCAAAGGCATTAGTAAGTACTACCTGGAAGTGTCGACGATAGTGATTGTCGTCGAAGAATCTGCAGACTGATTGATGTCTTCTCTTCCACCACACCAGCCCGGCCTTCTATTCGGTGCGTATACATCCATCCTTTGCATCGCCCTAACCAAGTATTTGGGCTCTGGTGGTATTGTGATATAGTATTGTGCTGATCTGTGATGTGTTGCCAGTCGTCTTGCCCGCCGTGGTGGGGTGAAGCGCATCTCAGCTTCAATTTACGACGAGGTTCGAGTGACCCTCGACAATCGCTTGCGCGCCGTAAGACCGACCACATTCTCCGCGCTTTGTAGTGAGATGGCTAACAGGCACTTAGATCCTTAAAGACTGCGTTCAAATCCTTGAGTATCGCGGTCGAAAGACAGTCACCGTTTCGGATGTAAGCTCTTGTTCATAAAAACTCTGGCCCTACTTGCCTTTTGCCCCTCGAGCGATGCTTATGGGCGGTCGTGGTGCTAACCTTCTCCAACTCCCCATAGGTCATTTTCTCTTTGAGGCGTCTCGGCCAACCCATTTACGGTTTCGATCCAGAGACTTATGCTCCCCCGTCTCGAAAGGATCCGAACCGTGCCATTGGCAATCCCCAAGGAGCCTAATCCCCATCTATCTTCAGTCCAGTTCCAGATTGGCGTTAACGGCGTTGAGAGGCTTCCCCCCCCCTAACACTTACGAATTATGACAAACGATACCAGGCGGCAGTTTCTTTCAGAGGTAAAAGAATGATTTACGTACATGCGACTCTGCATGAGGGAATTGGTATGCACATCGAAGAAGGGAGATGAGAAATACAGGCACAGGACCGCATTGAGAAATACGATTTGCAACAGTTTAACACGTGCTGAGAAGGAAGAAGAGGCCTTTTAAAGCCCCGGGTATATTCATCCATCCGTTCGTATCTCATGAGCCGACTATTTTCTTTTCATCTCTTTTTCCTGCTACTGTCGAGGTCCGCCAATACGTCGTCCAACGCCTGCGTCACCCTCCTCTCGCGCTTCCTGAACGAACCATTAAACATCTCGGGGAGGATCATGGTGCTATTTGCGTGTTCTTTCGCGAATCCCACGGCGGCATCCTTGCCACACTTCTCCCTCGTCAACTTAACAGCTCTCCTCAGAAGGCTCATTCCGACCCCCTCGCCTCGGTGCGACTTTGCCGTCGTCCAGGCCTTGATTACGCATCTTCCCCCTCTCAGGCTAGGATGTCTACCCTTGCGCCTACTAAGCGAAGTAAAGCTAGGCTCCAGCCTCAGCACGAGAGTCCCGATGATTTTATTCCCCTCGTGTGCTGCAAGGACCATGTCCCGTCTACAATCCCCCGAGGCCACCCACGAAGGGATGACGTCCTGGGCGAGGCGGACGTATCCCGCCGTGAGATAATAAACGGCAGCGAGATAAGCCGCCATTAGGAGGGCACACATTAAGAAGGGTACAGTGAGATCCCCTCCCCTCGTACCGTAGGAATAGTGGAATGCGAGGCCCATGGAAGTCGCGAGGCCAGCTAAGCAGAGAGGGTGGGTGCCGAGGCCCACTGCTGCCTCTTTGCGCTGTTCCACAACGGATTCGGCCACAAGCTGGAGGGCGTCGGTCTTTTCGTCTTCATTCGTGAGGATTTCGAGGGAGAGAGGGGGGATGTCGTCGAGTGGAACGAGAGGCGTGCTTGCGCCTAGGGGCGAGGGCGAAGAGGGGACATAAGTGATAGTGGGCTCGAGGAGCGGCGTGTTAGTTTGGGACGAGAGAGCCGAGTGGTTTAGAGCTAGGTTGGCGCGTAGAAAAGTAAAGAAGGCTTTTGGATGGCGAAGTTAGTTGGAGACTTGGAACTTGGAGAAATGCAGAGACGGCCAGCTTTGTGTTGCGGGAGCTGGCTTAATTCGCTTGCCGATAAGCAGCGACACGCAACATACGAGGCTGAGGGCTCTGGGAACGGAGTTTCTCTCGACGGTCGTCTGCCCCAAGGCTAGGATGACAAAGGCCCCGTTTCCAAGTGTTTTAGAAAGGGAGCCGTTGCCCGAGGCCAAGGACAAAACGACGTTGCCGCCGGTCAAATGGAGAACGAAGCGCACGCGAGGAAAGGAGAAATGAGTCCTTACCTGTACTTGTTTTCAAGGCCGGTACCGAATTAATTTTGTCGACTATCGAAGAAGGATGGCAAGCACTGAGATCGAGTTCCCGGACCTGGATGTGGCGGTGGGATTCCATCACGTCCCAAGCGGCCTGGCCCAAATCGGGTGTTGTTGGTCGTGATGGTGGGGCTCAACAGCTAACAAATTTTCCCGCCTTTCGAAAATCGATCACCAGAGCCGTCTGACTCTCCAAGCAGTCTCGCGAAAAACGTGAGTCGAAATTCGCTTTGCTTAGCCCGACTCTGTGCTGAAACCGGGATTATGTGTATAGCACTTGCTTGAAGGACTCTCAAGCAAATTTGATCTATACAAATTCAAAGATCGCACCATGGGCTGACGTGTGTGGTGCGTGGATGTGTGTGTGTGTGTGTGTGTGTTGGTCGTCGGTAATGGTAAATCGATAGGCCGAGGATTTAAGTGAGGACTCTAGCAAGCCGACCTAGACGGGGGTATACGCCATGGATATATATCCCCACAGACTAGAAGAAATGACAATAGGACGAGGAATGCTCTGCTTCCCACAAAAGATTTTTCTTCTTATTTCCAAGACGGGCAATGCACTGTTCGTTGTCCGGGGAATGTCCGGACTAGGTAATAGACGGGTTGGGCAAGGCGCAAACACACGTTCCGAGTGGATGAAGATCACTGATCAGTGATGGGTCATGGCATTATCGTGGGACCAGCCGCCGATATGAGGAAAAAAAAAAAGAAAAACCGAGGACTGATCTAATGTGTGGTAGCCGAGGCCATATCTATACTTTGACATGAATGCGGGCGCCCTATCAAGAAACGAGAAACGACACAGAAAAAGAAAGAAAACAAGAAAAGAAAAGAGAAGAATAAAAATAAGTACACGCCTTCTTGCAGCACGGTACTCCACGCCACCGCTTGCGTGGAATCGGGATGAGCGCTTTCGTCGAAACCAGCCCTCCCTTTCGAAACATGCTCCTCGCCTAGTTGGTCGACGATTTGGTCATTCTCGACCTTTTCCCACCATCACATCCAACCCGTCCCTCTTTGTGATGGGCTAAAGCGAGCTCCTTCCCCCCCGCCTCCTCCGACACTCTGGTGCCGACTATGCACATGCCTTTGCGCCCGATAAGACGACAGGTTGACCGACCAATAGTGTTTCCTGGGCGGATCAACGAACTCGGGCAAAGTGTGCATCAAGATCCATGTATAGCTTTGGTGTCTGTGGATACCCTCCCTCTTCGAAATCCAATCCAATCCAATGGGTTGTTAAAAAGAAACGAGAAGCCAACGAAAAAGTAGTGTACAACTTGAGTGGTTGGCTCGAAAAAGCTCTGGACATGGCGTACGAAGTAGTGCACGAATCTCGAACCCACTCCCTGCAGATCTACGCTATCCGTACACTAGGAAGTAGGTTGGCTGTCCGGTGGTGTTTTCTTTCGAGCTACTTTCAACGAATATGCAAGAAGGATCCCCCCGATTCCCGATGCAGTTAACCTCTGGCGTCTGTTGGATACTTTGTTTCACACCATGCATTTTTATTGTTTGCTCTCATCAAGCGAATCTAAACTAAGCCCTCAACTCTTCGACGATAGCGTGGTAGTAGTGTAGCGAGGCGTGTCTCCTGCACGTTGGATGTATGTTGGTGCGGCTGTTAGAGCAGGTTTGCAAGAGTGAGTAGGTTGGAGCGTGTTTGGGAGCATCGGGACCGGGAGCGCGAGCATGATGTCCTTGTACGAAGTAGTGAGTACTTGAATGGAAGATGTGTTTGCTTCGTGCTGCTTCGTAGTTCATACCCCGCAGTCTGCTTGGATCCGGGACTGAACTAAGTTTATTATTACACTATCGCTTTGCACACGTCCATTGCGTCGAACTAGGGACCCGTGACAGATAGACAGACCGGGGGGCTGGTCCTTGGTGTATCGGTGAGGTGGGGTCTCATTGAAGGTTGGTTGGTAGTGTACAAGATAGTGCAAAGTCTGGCCCGGGAATAATAGAGCCATGGGCTTTTCTTGGTAACAACTCCTCACATTAATATCGAGGTTTATGGCGCTCGACGGCTCCGCAGGGCGATGTCCAATTGATCTTTTACCCAGGCTGGGAAGTGCATGTGGGCAGACTGTCATATGGTAGATCGTCCAACCGACGGGTTTATGCAAAGATTCGGATCCTCTTGGGAAAGTGGTAAAAAATAGAAAATCCAAAAAAACAATCAAGACAACAAGACGTCGAGAAAAATACCAATGCGTGTCCCAGCGTATCGATAGACCTGGTGCAGCTTCAGTCTGAAACAGGGATTGCCTGTTCACAGTTCTTGAGTGGAGGCACACGTCCGAGATCCGCAACGGGTGGATTTTGGAGACTCCACCACGCTGCAGCGTGCAGTAAATCGTACGAAGCAGAGTAGTGCGCGGAAATGACTGGACGAGCAGGTATTGTTCGATTGAGTGTACGCGCAAGTGCTCGAAAGATGGCATCTGAGCTTCGAGCGAGTCGCAAGCAGGAGCTCCTGTTTGACGCGGTTGATCGAGTGTAGCCGCAAAGCAATACGATACTTCTTTGTGTGCATTCCCGAAGAGTTGATGCAACTGAAATGGCCGCCAATCATTTGGGTCTAGGATCAATCCCGAGAGACCTCAACCTGTCAAAATGTAAATTCCGCAGTGTTCTACTCGTGGGCAGCGGTTCTTGAACAATCAACCTTTGACTGCTTGGATGTCTAGTCTTCCAGTCTTCCACAAATCAGGGATTGGCGATATGTCTTCGTTCCAAGGGAACTGGCTGACGCAGCTCGGGGCACTGGTCGCATGGGTTCACTCTCAAAGCCGTCGGCGATTTCGTCAGACCCTCCCAGACATGACGACGATTTCCTGGGGTTGGGAGAGAGTCTTATCTGGGTACCCCGGAGCTTGTCGTAATCCACTGTGAAGCGAATTCTTGGCAAGGCGCTGACATCGAGCACGCCTCGTTTTGAAACAACCCAGTGCACCCCACCCTTGCGCCTGGGGCCCTCAGATCCATACGATCAAAATGTCAAGAAGGGGGTTCAGAGCCGTGTGGCAGTATCAACTGGTTTTTGGCCCCTCCACTTGCGTGATGTGCATAAGGATTGCTGGGGGATGGCGCCATTGGCACGGAGCAAGACAGTTTTTGGTGTCCCGCTCGGTGAGAAGCCTCCTGAGAGGCTAAGGATTGTGGCTCGATGCTCATTTCATTCTTACTTCGTCAACGCTGTCAGATTTGCTTCCGCCCTGGTGGTTGTCGATGGCGTGGCACGGATCAATGATGATAGAACCCTTTAGTGGTGCGGCTTGACCGAGGCGCTGATTTTGATGGCTGGTTGAGTTTACAATTCTACTTCGCAGGATTCCTTCAAAAAGACAAGTGCAGATTACCGAGGGTAACACCTCAGCATTAGACTTGGAATTGTGTTGCCTAAGCTCCCTATCTCTCCAAGGGCCAAGTGTCCCATTCTGCAGTTATTCATGTGCTTCATTGCTTACTTGTAGTTCTGGACGGGGATGTGTGCGAAGTTGCTTCCTCTGCTTCCCTCTACGAAGAGGTGGTTTCTCGCTTCATCGTCTCAAATACTGAGGTATAGCCCATAACACTGACCTTGCGTTCTCTCGGATGACCCATTACTCTGCCAATATGAGAGGTTGCCAACACGCATTTGGTCATAGTTACTATACATTCGGTTCATCGTTCTCGTTGAAGAGACATTGTCAAATATCTGGGTCGACTGATGGGGAGAGTCAATTGTGTCGAGGAGCTTCGCGGTTCGAGGGTTGTGATGGCTGAGACGCTCGAGGCAACATGGATTCAATTTGTTAACTCATGGATGAATTCACACGAGTACATATCCGGTTGATTGTCTTGGTGCTGTCTGCTTGCTGGTTGCATTCCCGAAACAAGCAGTCTTATACTGATGCCTGATCATGTCGAATGCTGAAAGGAGGTTGAAGGGGAATTATACCGAGGTATTCAAGTCTTCTCTTGAGATGCAAAGTTCCAACGATGGCAGAAGGCGAGATCAAAGAGACCCCAATTTCCCTTCGAATCTATGGTGGAGGAGCTAAATTCACTGATTATTAATAGTTTAGAAGCGAATGCCTGGGGTCTAGGGCGGTGCTGTGGCTGAGTTTAAATAACTTGACTTCAATGTTGCCTTTGTCTCTTGGCCCGAGAGTAGTCTTTAGCTCCTGGTTTCTCTCGAAGTCGATTCGAAACTTACTACTTCGTATATATTTATTATTTGACAGGTTGGCCAATATTCAACGCAAGGCTTGGCCACGCCCAGAAGCAAGACACAGGCGGGATTGGATGAGACCCGACTGTGCTGTGCTTCAGGACAAGCACGAAGTGCTGCGTGCAGAAAGCTGAGGAGCAGGCTCGCATTCCTTACCAAAATGGACCACTCGAAAATGTTAGTTTGATACGTTATCGTCGACATCTGGTGACAATCGACGTTGGATATTTTCACAGCCACAAAACTGTAAGTACTCGATACACTCTAGTATACGGCCGCCTACCTAGATCAAATGTAAATATACAATGTCGCTCCATCATCTCAACATCCCGGACTGGACAATGAGCGAGGAGACTCTCTACAAGTACCTTTTCTGTCACCTTGATCTTGCCCATCCCAGCCTTGACCAGCACAAATTAGTGGGAGGATATGCAAGAGAGCACAGAGTCTACCTCGAAATTACATCTTGGACGTGATCAACAGGTACCGGACGGACAATTGGAGTTGTAGGACTCAGAATCCCCAGTATTCAGAGGTTGTATACATGTGCCTGCATCGCGCTACTCGTCACTGCCTTGGGTCTGCCTTGCGCCTCAGTCTCATCCTCACAGCCGATTTGCTCCGCTCCCACCCCGAACCCCGCGATAGTCAGCACAGAGATTGCTTGTTTTTTGTTTATGAGAGGGAGAAAAGTTGAAGATCAAGACGGGATTCACTTGCCGGGAAGGTCTTGACGTCAGTATTTTCCCCGTTTCCAATGGTTGTGGGAGGCCCCCAAGTTAGTGTACAAAGTGACATATCGAACTGGATAATAAACGTGGGGAGCCTGCGGTCTCGCCGTTTACTGTTGGTTGCGGTCCTGTCCTCGTCAATCAATCCCAAGACAGTAGCACAATTGTTGGTTACTGTTACCTGCCTGGCACGGAACTGACCAGCTTGATTGAATCCCTCGGACGCAACGGCATCCACGATTAACAAATCTGGCTGGACGCCTCACTTTTCTTGTGCCCTGCCGTTTCCCCGTTTCCCGTTTCCCGCTCCCCGTTGCCCATTCCCTGTTCCCCATTCCTCAACCTTGCCTGGCTACGTGGAGGCAGTGAGCCAGGTTCAGCGCATGTCAAGCCAGGTCCTGTCCTGTCAATTGTTCCCTCTTCACCATTCACCACCATTCACCGTTCACCCCCCACACTTCCAACCAGCTGGCGTAATCCGACCCCGCCGCCGACAGAAGGAACGGGTGAGAGCTTAAGTCCTAGCTCGACAAGTCCTAAATTCTGGTCTCACCTCAACTCCAGGCCCCAACCTCGACCTTGACATGACTCGGAAGATCTGATCTTCAACCCCTCCAATGGTCAAATCTTCCATTGTCCCCGCTCCTTTTGATTCTCCAGATTCGAACTGAAGAAACACAAACAATGGGCAGAGGTTACATCACTCTTTGTTCCGCCTAGATCAATCCAGTTCAATTTTTGGGTTTGCCTTTTCGACCTTCACTTCTCTCCTATGCCCTGCCGTCCCACTAGCTCGTCGCGACTATGGACCTAGAAAAACCACGCCTCTCGTTGTCTATTGCCGGCGACCAACCGGCTTCCGGACTCTCAGCCCTACGGCTTTCTACTCGATCCCCTTCATTCAGTCGCTTAAGCCTTAGGCGATCAAGAGCTTCGTCCATCTCTACAGCTTCATCTTCAGAAATATCTCATGGTGCCGTGTCCTGCGTGTAAGTGCTTATTTCTTTTTCGTTTAGCGTCTCGCATCTCAGATCTCACATCCGCCCTCACACCTCACACCTCACACCTCACACCTCACACCTCACACGACTCCAGTCTCCAGCCTCACGCCTCAGTTCTCTGGCCCCGTCTCTCTCTTCCGTCGCCACGCTAGGAGATCCGGACTAACCATAGGAATATCAGAGCACGAGAGACCTCTCGTGATGACTGCGCATTTAATCGTTTCATGGTCTGGGTTGCTGTTAAACGCAATGCATCCCAACGAATGACCCCGGCCGAGCGCCTCGAGTGCCCATTACTGCGGTGTAGGAAGAGGTTTTGTAACCATGAGTTGATGCTCCGTCACCTTTACTCATGTGAAGAGTTGGAGTCTGGCGAGTACTGGTGCTATGAGTGTGGGAAGGTCGAGAACTTCACCGATGCGAAGTGTAAACGGTGCTTGGGCCATCCTACGAAGAGACGCAAGATGCTGTCCATGGCCAAAACCTTCTTTACTTCCCTGGGGCACAAGTCTAAGAAGGACGCTATGCTCAACTCACCCCCAGAGGATGACCTAAACCCGCCCCCAAGCTACGATTCCCTGGCTATCGAGTTATGTACCACGTCCGAAATCCACGAGATCGATTCGATCGAGATTGCCACTCTTAATCCAGCGCCGCGTTCTCGCCCCCAACGGATCTCCTCCCAAGGCCAACCGCCCAGGCCAAGACCGGGACCGGAACCCTCTCCCTTGCTCTCTATGATTTCGCCTCGGCCCACACCCCCTTGTATTGTTCCTGCTGAGCTGGAAAACAGCATGATGATGAATCCAGCTGGTCCTGAAGGCGTGGTCATGAGCTGGATTAATGATCCGACCGCCTACATTCCCTCGGACTTTACCAACCCGGACAGAAGGTCCATTGTCTCTCTTGGTTCTCATGCCGGAGACGAACGCCGTGTGAAGACCCGGAGCAAGACCCTGGCCCCCAGCTCCTCTCTTCGGTCAAATGCAAGCAACTCGAGCACAAACAGCACCAACAGCACAAGCAGCACCAGCACCACTGATTCGGCCCAAACAGCAAATACAGAATTTTCCATCTCACCATCGGAATGGGGAGACGTGTGGCCGTTACCCTCAATGGATGCTGACCTCGATTCCCCAATGTCCAACTTCTTATATCAGGCAAAATATGAGAGCAAAGACTTGCATCAGACATCCCCGTTCGGCAGCCCGATGGACGATGACCTCGTCCTGGCAGACGTTATCTCGGAACTTCCTGCAGACTACCCCCCGTTTAGTTCTCTTCCTAATGCCCCTGGTGATCTCTTGGACCCTACTACTCTTCTGACTTTCGACACGTGCGATCTGGACTCTGGAATGACTTCTACCCTCCCTGATCTGATCCCTAGTAATGGAGGCGGAGATAGTAGTATTACGTCGCCTTCTTCTGCCAACGGAGCCTCCACGTTCGACTTCCCTAGGTTACCCCATACGGAACCCTCCTCGCTAGTTATGTCAGTGTGGGAAACTCTTCAGGCTCACGTCTCGTCATCGCAAGTCAAGTTACAACCTTTGGATACCAACAATTTGGCCCTCCGTTTCTCGGCGATGGATCCTAGGGAAGTAGTATCCCTTGGCCACGCCGCACTAAACCAGTTACTGAAGAGCGAAGTCCCCGAGTCACCGTTAAGCCTGTTATGCTTTGTCCACATGGCCTATTCGTATTTCCTTGTTGTTCACGAAGAGGATGCCCAGACTTACTCGAAAGATCTCTTCCTGCAAGCCCTGAGTTATGCCCGCAGCTTTACCACATCTCCCCCGAACGAGTATCTTGAGGTCACCCGCACGCTATGGCAACCGGACAATTTCGAGACATTTGAATTTGGGGACGTACCTACACTTGGAATACAGCTACCGATCACACCAACCCAGCTCTTTAGCAATAGATCTATTAAAGGCAAGGAGCGCATGGGCGGATTTGGCTCTCAACCCCAGAAGGCGGATTCACTGGTTGGGGTTGCACAGCATCTCCTTGATGGTAAGAAACCCTCCCCTTCTTTTACACATCTCCGGATTATTGACAAAGCTAAAATTCGGACAGAATTCGAATACTCTGTTTTGCCCGGAAATGCGCCTCAGATTTTGGAAAGCTTGGCCTCAGACCTTTGGACAACGCACATCAAAGAAGCGAGTCTGCCTTGCAGAATTGGAAATCCCGTCTTCTCTCTCTCAGTTAGCACCATTGTCGATATTATGCATCGAAAATTCGACAGTATACCCGACTTGACAGCCGCGCTTTCCACCGTTCGCAACAGAGTTACCAAGGGCCAGATAAGCACTGTCCGAAGAGCGGAGCTGGAGCTCTTACAAGCAGCTAACGTAAGTTTGAAGAACCCTGTCTACTTGACTTGCTCCGTGAATTATCTGGAAAGCTAACAATTGGGTAGGGTTCTATTCCTTCCATGGTTTTTATGATGGACTACGCGCCGTTTGTTCGAAGGCAATGCGATGCTCTGTACAACAATTTATCACTGAACGCTACTCCCCGACCAACTTATTACAGCCTCACCACCAATCTTATCGAGTCTATTATCACTTCAATTTCTCCCCGCCAGAAGCCTCAGGATCTGAACGACTTGTTTAATTCCCTAACCGATCAATTTATCTTTGATGGCACAGACACGTCTCTGCAGTGCGGCCTACAGCCCGAAATGGAATCCCCGCTGATCGATTCGGGGCCAACCTCGACAAAGGCCACATGGAGTGGCCTACCATCTCCCGAGCAGCAATTACCAGAGCACGTTATGCGCGATGAGCCAGCACAGAACTATACCGAACCAAACAAGTTAGCCGAGCCAGAGCTTCGACCTGAGCCCCAGAAGGTAGAGGCTGATGCCTGTTGTGAGATTTGCGGTTACAGGCCCAAGGGCGACCCGCAATGGTTCAAGGGCAGCATGGCGAAGCATAAGAAGCTGCAGCACTCCAAGGCCCCGCCACGGATCTACAAGTGCCCGTATCCCGGATGTACTAGCCAGTACAAGAACCGGCCGGATAACTTGCGACAGCACCAGCTGGATAAGGGCCACTTCGTTGATGGAGAGAACGCTAGTAGGCGTCCGACTAAGAGGAAGAAGTTGGAGTAGTGACGGGTTCTTCGTTCCTTTCCGATTTTCCGTTCTCTTTAAGAACTCGTCCTTCGAGTTTTCATTCTTCATTCCCCC
>PGIR01000357.1:0-16799 GCA_002812735.1 Scedosporium dehoogii | reverse complement strand
AAAAAAAAAAAAAAAAAAAAAAAAAAAAAAAAAAAAAAAAAAAAAAAAAAAAACACCTCGATCTTTCGTCTACTCCGCCACATCACCCTCCCTCTCCCCATAAATCTCCTTCTTCCTCCCCTCCGCCTGCTGCAAACAATCCACATAAGTCCTATACTTCACAATCTCCCTCAACAAATACGCGCTCTTCCGCTCCCAGTTCGCCATCGCCTTGGCCGCGTTGTGGCCCCTCGGCGAGAAAGCCAGCAGCATCGGGCTGCGCAACTGGTTGTGCTGCTGCAGCTCCTCCTCGATCGACCGCACGTACGCCTCGAGCGTGCGGAGCTGCTCCTCTTCGCCCTGCGTGCTGGGCCGCATGCTCTGAGTCGGGGGCATCCATTCGGCAATGTGGATCCGGTCGCCGGGGAGCTTGTGCCGGGGCCCGCTTCCGGGTCCGCTGCCGACGCCGAGATCGAAGCTGCCGGATCGGAAGCTGCGGCCACTTTGGACGCTGGATTTTCGAGCGTGGTGGGCGTGGCTGGTGCCGCCTGTTGCGCTGCTACCGGGTCGCGAGGTGCGGCCTGTCCCCACCACCACCGCTGGTGGAACCGGGTTTGTCGTCGTCGTCGTGTCGTTAATGGCACTGACGAGTGAGTTGTTCACAATGGCCTCGCTCCACCCGTACTCGATATTACTGATTCCGCCAACAAGGGGATGCGTACTCAGCCTCGCGCTCCAATAATTCGCCGTCGTGACAAACTCCTTAATAATCTCCGGCGTGCCCACCTGGAACAGATGCACCGCCCCCGTCGGCAAACTCAGCGCCCACACGTGGGGTCTACTCCTAGAGTACCCCGGCGGCGGGAGCGCCGAAGCCAGAGTCTGCCTTAAGCTAAACGAGCCCAGGCTCGTGGCATTCTCCTGCCAGTTGCCCCCTCCCACTTGAATCGGCCCGCCGCCTCCGCCGCCGGCCGCCTTGTTGTGGTGGCGGGCGGAGCGGGCCTTGTTGCGCAGCGACTTGTTCGGCGAGAACGAGAAGAGGCTGAGCGTGCCCTTCTGCACAACGGCGAACACCTCGGTCCAGTTCCTGTCCTTTGCTTTCCTGTCGATTCCGTCGAGGTGGTGCTTGTGCGTGACGATACCCTCCTTTACCCACGGAGGACCGGCGAGCTCGAGGGACTCATCCTCGAGCAAGGGTGCACCGCTCTTTTCGTCGTTGCTCAAGATCGAAGGCGCGCCGCCACCTGGAATATCCTCCCTTATTATGGCCTGACTCAAGGCGTTGGCGAAACCGATCGACTGCTGGTAATCGTTGCGAGGCCACGCCGATCCGAAGGAATCCATCGACATGGACGTCTGGGTACGTCCGAGGGATTGGCGGCTCCACGTGGCAGACGACGCGGCGGGGCTCCAGATAGAATTACCATCATCGAAGCTCGTCCGGCTAGACGAGAAGCCGTTCCCACCGAGTCGGTGTCGCGATCGACTCTTCGAACCCCACCTGGAATTCGTCGTCCGAGAGCTCTCGGCGATCCGGCCGCGGAGGGAGGACTGGCCCTCCGAGGGAGCCTTGCTGAGAACGCTGGGCGACCGCTTGAGCATCCCCATGACGGAGAGGCTGGACTGGGATGCCGGGCCGGGGTGATACCTGTCGGACTCGGCGCCGAAGAGCGGAAGTCGCTCGTCACGGATCGAGACGTATATGTCCTTGAGCACAGACTCGACTTGGCCCTCCCAAGCCCTCGTTGGGCCGTCGAAGGGAGCCTTTACAAGGGGTCCGCAGTCATCCGGAGTGGCATCAGATGCGTTCGTGTCGGCGCGGCCGGGCGGCAAGAATGAGAGCCGGTTGTGGGACGGCGGTTGATCCGTAGACGGGCGGACATCTTCGGCGGCGAGCATCCCGGCCTTACCGGGAAGGATACTGGGGCGATCGTATACGTCGGCTGGAGAATCATCAAGAGCGTGTCGAATGGTTGTCAATGTATTCTTAACGAATTGACTTCTCGTCATCTTGGAATCGATATCGGCCATGTGGAGATCCGTGTTGAGCAGCATGATGGAGTAGCAAATCGTGTGAATGACATCTGCGAAAGGGTTAGCACACATACAAACCAACATGCAAACCAACATGCACAAAGAGTCCCAGAAGAACTTTGACTTACCGATGGATTTGAAGCCGTGGTTGGGGTTAGACTCAACCCATCGATCCGAAAAAGCCAACAAAATCCTATCAATCTGCTGCGTCTCGGCGCGCATGACGAGCCGCCCACAAACCTGCCGGAGCGAAGCAACGACGCTAACGTCACTGAAATCGTACAAGTCCATGTACGCCCGCAGCGTGCGCTGCCTCACGAGGCCCTCGGCACCCATCCAGGCCGCCGCCTTATCCTTCTGGATAAAGTCTTCGTTGCCGTCAAAGATCTTCTGCGCCTTTTGCCTGTCGTCGTCCGTCGGGTCGCCGACGACAAAGTCGGGTTCGTCGATGGGCTTGCCATCGAGAGGGTTAGTCGACTGACCGTTTTGAGGTAGGGGATCGTCCGGCGTCAATTCGACGCGGACGCTGGGCGTGTTGCTGGGTGAAGACTTGAAACCGGACGCAGCCGAGTCCGAGTGTGCGCTGGCAGACCGGGCACCTTCGATGGGTAGGGCCAACGTCGCCGAGTTGAGCTCCTCTTCGGAATCGGTGATGTCGAGAGCGGCGCGAATACGCCGTCGTATCGGTTTGAAGGTGTCATCTCCACGTCTCTCCCGGTGATGAGGGGCCACGAGATGGCCACTCTCCGTCGCCAGCATTCCGTCGTCGTCCTCTCCTCGTGCTCCTGCTACTTTGCTGTTACCCCCGTCAGTCTCGTCTTCCTTGTCCGTCGCTACTCCGGGGGCGGTGCTCGACCGGGCCGGTTTCCCAAGAGGTTTGACTCTGTTAGATGGCGCCGTCGGGAAATCAAACTCGTTGTCGCTAGGGGGGTCGAGGTTTAAGAAAGAATTGTTCCTCGTCTCGGACGACACAGGAACCTCGGGAGGTGGACGATCAGGCGTGCTGTCGAGACGGGGCGACGACGCGGACCCAACGTTAGGAGATGCGGAGGAAGGATCGACGGCGCGAATCACGGCCCTGGGGCTAGGTTCGTAGTCGGGGGAAAAGTCGCGTTTGTACCCCTCAATGTCTTCGGCGAAGTGAGACTTCGTCGGTTCCGCGAGCGGGGACGAGTTCTGCTGCTGCTTCTCCAGCGACGGGATGGGTGCGACGGCCACCGTTGGACTACCCCTCAGATAGGGGCTCATCACCTTTCTCAGCGAACTGACGGGGCTAGGCTCAGGGCCGGGCGAAAGTTTATCTAGGTTAGGCTGGAGGCTAATGGGCGGCACCAGTGGTGTGTTGGTGGGGAGTGGTGGGGCGTCCTGAGACCTGGGAAGGGGCGGCGCCTCTGAATCGTGCACCGATTTCTTCCGCCGGCGAAAGAAGGACGAGGGCTTTTTCTGCAAAACGTGAGGAGAATGGGACGAAGATGATGAAGCGTTGGTATTATTGTTGTTCTCTCGAGATGGGGCCGAATTGGTCCGGGTCTGCGACGCAATTTGTTGTTGGCCGTTTCGATCGGAATTTCCTCCGTTTGTCGACGACGCAAATTGGCCCGGGGAATGTGACAAATCGTGGGCAGCACTGGCGGTAGCAATAGCAGTAGCGGTGGGAGTAGTATTCCTAGATGAACCGCCAAACACTCTCCTAAAGAAACCCTGTTTTTCCTTGGGTTGGGGAGTCGTAACGTAGGGAGGAGCGGGGGAGGTTCCCGCAGGGAGGGCCTCCTTGGTCTTTTCGTACCCGACGTGAGGAGCCGGCGCAGAGTCGAGGTCAAGGTCGGCGAAGGTTGGGATTGGAGGGATAGCCTCTCGACTCGCACCGAACTTGGACTCGCCCTTTCTCGTAGGACCCGTCATGCTCCGTGCAGACCTCGTGCTGCGTTTCCTCTCGAGGGTAGGCGTCTTCGGCTCAGCCATGGGCCTGGACGACATCGGGATTGGCATGGGATCCGAAGTCATGAAGGTAGCGGTGACGGGAGTAGGGGGTGCAGTTCGTCGAGGTCCCCCAGGGACAGTTGGGGTCGGTGCGGCGTCGTAGTCATCATTCAGGAATGTATGCGTGAAGTCGGAGTGCCACGTGGACTGAGTATTCTCTGCACGCTGGTGGCCGTAGTCGAAGCTCGATGATCTCCCCCCGAAACCTGACGCCCAGCGTTGGCTGCCGAGAACTTGGACGTAGCCGGCATCGATACTATTTGTGCTGCTGCTTTTGCTGTTCTTGCCTCCGCCTCGAGTGTGTAACCGACGGGGAGTGCTGGGTTGACTGCTCTTGAGCGATTCCCTCAAACTGTTCATTCGGGTCGGACCGGATGTTTGGTAAGTCGAATTGCTGTTGCTACGGCGAGATCGGTTAATTTTGGCAGCGTCGTCGCCAGCTTCCAGATCGGAACTGTAGGAATGCACATGGGAAGGACCGGGCCCGAATCGTGAGCTAGTATTCGGCCTCGAGGTCCTCGATGTTCTCGTCCAAGTCCGGTCGTCCGAGAGGGAGGAAACGCCGGCACCGTACGATGACGAGTATCCCCTGGACGACTCGTCGTAAATGTTCATGTGGGTCGAATTGGCTTGTCCGAGTAAGGTGAGCTGATCGAGGGACAAGAGCATGCTCGCCATCAACGAGTCGCGGGTGGATTGGGAGGGCGGCATGGAGAGGTCGTGAGAATCTCTCAGCACGAACTCGTTCTCCTTATTAGACATGTCGACGATTTCGACATCGAGATCGGCAGGGACGGGGGCGGTGGAGGAGAAGGATGAGGACGAGGTGCGGTGGACGGGGGTAGTGGAGGGCACTAGAGTGTGGTCGCGGTAGTCTGCATGCTGCTGCTGTGCGTGGTATGACGAGGGTTGTGCTGCTTGTGCTTGTGTTGGAGCTGGTGCTCGAGTTGGTGCTTGTGTTTGTGCCTTTACGGGTCGGCTCACCGCCGCCGACGGGCTGGCCCTGGTCTCGCTAGTCGCCGTTCTTCGATTCGGTGGCGTTTGGGGGATGGGGTCGCGAGGCTTGAGGACGGGGAGCGGTTGTGGTTTCGAGGTTGTCGTCGCTTCTTTGGATTTTTTGTTGTTGATGTTGTTGTTGATATTGCTGAGGTTGAGGTTCGGAGGCCGACGTCGTTGAGTCGAGGGAGACATTGTACCCAAGCAGAGGAGGAAAATACCACAGAAGGAAAAGAAAGGGAAAATAGTGTTCGAATTGACCCTTTGCAACCTCTTGGGATTCAGGGCCCCAGGGCAGCAGGGGGGTGGAGTGGAGGAGAGCGCGAGGCCAAGTGTGGGGAAAAAGGAAATTGGATTATCTCGAAGAGCAACAGCAATAGCAGCCGGTGAGACTGAGGCGACTTTCCTTTGTGCACACCAACAGTCCTCACGACAACATTGGAGGAAACGTTTAGGACGGCATCCGCAACCTCGAACAGGTGCAAGAAATTATTATTGGAATTACTTGGCTGTTTTGCAGCGCCAGGAAGACAATGACACAAATAGCACCAATGACACCAGGCCTGTTTAATTGGCGTCTTGCTTAATGGGATCAATGAAAGGAGGCGACATGGGTTCGAACAATTTGACGATTTTGGTCGGCGCTATGCAGTCGACGCGATCTGCGCAATGCTCGCTCGCAGCATGCAAGCCCAGCACCCACCAACAGCAGCATGCAGGACGAGGAGTCGTCTTTCGACAGCTGTGGCGTGTGTGTGATCGATCGATTCTCTCTCTCATCAGAGCCGGATTAATGCTGTGCGTGTGCGTAGCAGCATTAATGTAAGGCACAATGGTTACACCTTAATTCATAGTCTGGACGAAAATCTCGCGATCGATAGTGTCCTCCACGCTAATTTGACCACAGAGACCGAAGTTGAAATTAGTATGCTTGACAGGATCAATGATTCGAAGCCATCAATCGCCGCCCACTTCCACCATCATCTCTCATGATTAAGACTCGTCGATGAACCCTTGCTCACGACCGGGGTCTGCTCGTCACATCAACTGCTTAAATCTCCTTACCGTTGATGCTATTGCCTCCAAGTACCAGTATGAAGTCTACTAACAAAAGCCAGAACAATGGCACTCGAAAGTTGTCTGTTCACATATCGGTCCATGGATTGGGGGTCACAGCTCCCAACACACGTCCGAGTGTCGCCCAAGAGAGGAGAAAAATGAGAGATGAAACATTTACCTGCAGCATCATTTGTTCCTACATATAAGTGGTGAGGAAATGCCGCTGTCGTCTCCTTTCCTTTTCTCTCCTGTCCTATCACAACCCGCATTGATATTGTTACACCGAGGATACAAGTCCCAAGAGAGAAATAATAGGGAAGAGGAGGTAATAATGTGGTAGAAGTGAGTACCTCGGTGCCACGACGAGATAACCAGACCCAGACTCGGAACATCTGGGACGCGGAGCAATTTACTTGTATCTCTGAGGTTGTTTATCCCAGCCAAAGCCAAACCTTTCAGGGTAGAGTGCATGCATGCAACCCTGGACCAAAACGGTGAGGCAAGCCTGGTTCCAATCCGCAGGCTGGCTCAGCTGATTCTCGACTTGACCCAGAAGAACGGAAATGTTTGCTCTCCCACAAAGGTTAATCATCGTCGTCCCAACAAGACACTGGAGCGCTCTGCTTTCTCGCTGAAGAAAAAGAAAACGCGAGACGACGCGAATCATTACTAGTAGCATAAGTGCCTCGTTATGCCTCGAACGTGTACATGCCAGGTTCAGGCCAGCAATACTAGCACCAAATCTAGTGTAGTACCTGCATAAAACTGATCCTGCTGCCCGCCACCTGAAGGTGGGAATATTTAGCGCGATACAGTCTGCGCATAATACTTCTTGCTTCCCAAGACTGAAGCAAAAGTCATAGGATGTGAGAGGTCCGCCATCATGTACTTCGTACCTTCGTCCACACCACCACATCACAAAAAGCAGAAAAAGGGGCAAACTTGACAGGAGGGACGCTTGGGCCTTTTCGCATGTTTCGTCAAAGCTTGGTCACGCGAAACCTCCGTTTTTCTCAGGGTTGATTAGCTAATAATTGTTAAGGACGGGACAAGGCAATGGGTGAAAGGGTGGAAAAAGAAAAAGAAAAACTGACTAAGCTGGATTCGAACCAACCAACATCTTCAGCTCATTTCCACAAACAGCCATAGAATATCAAACATCGCCAAGTATATTAAGGGAATTCATTATTCCATGGAAATTTCACACAACAAATCATCCTGGTATCTCCTTAAAATTAACGCTCTGTTCTTTATTCTTTTCTTCTGTTCTAGCGACTAATCTTGGGTAACCTTTCTGAGAGCTGTACACATCCTGTGCTGATAGAGAGACCGTTATTCCTAGGCAATCTGAGGAGCCACTGTCAAGAAAGATATCCCATCTTGCTCTACCCTGTGTGTGATACTCAGACACTGGCCTTTCTTTATCTTTTTCCTTGTCTTTCCTTTTTGTTGGTTGATTGGTGAGTGTATGGTGTGTGTGATATCAGAGCCTTTGATGTGCCTCTGCGTTTTGGACAGCAAAATGAACCTCAATGGGTTTTTGCCCCCTGCAAGCAGCTGCTGGGTGGGGGTTGAGGAACGTCTTGCCCAAGCAATCGGGGCTCGGCAACGTCGGACTGAACCTCCTCGACAGCATTCGACCGTCGAGGGACATGTCCTCTCTTATTCCGTGGTTTGGACACCGTCGATGGGCGGTCTGGCTCAAGAGACGTGCGTATCACTAGCCCTTGTGCATTTTCACCCGAAGAAATGCTCGCGCTTCGTTCGTTGTTGCCGCTGGCCGCAGGGTTTGGACTGACCCCTTCGCGGTTTCGTGGTCCTGGTGGTGAGGCGAAGTGATTGGCATCTCCATTGCAGAGTGCCGTTGGTTCGAGAGCTGCAGGTAGTTTCTGCCGGGGGGTATTCGGGAGGATGCAGCTCGATTCAGTAGAGACAAGGCTTCCAAATAGCGATGTTCTTGGGGGTGATGCCTCTCCATTGCGATCGGCCTCGCGCACGTTCGTTTGGACAGGCACGGGAGCGGGTTGGTACTCGATTAAAGGTTCTTCATGCTTCCACGACATGCCAGGCAGTATACCCCACCTGTTATCCCAGATGCCTCGCCTGGTCCAGGTGTTCTTCACCTCCTCGTAGGCTCGGGTGTTTATGGTCGCAGGATCCAGAGCGACTCCATCGACTTCGGGCTGTTGTTGGATTCGCTCACGTGCTTTCGACACCTGAAAGACAAATTGATGGAAGGGTCGCGAAGCCTCTCGTTCTCGCTCTCGGACTGCCCTTCGCTCCGCAATGCGTTGCAGCTCTTCGCCACTCTTTGGTCGTTTCGCTTTCGGCTTGGGGCGGGATCCGAAGAATCCACGAGGGAGTTTGGCTTCTGCCTCCGAGTCCGTTTCTGACTCGGATTCAAGCTTGAGCGGCACCTCATGCTTCCACAGTCCAACATCTTGATAATTACCAGCCGCCATCTTGTCCCACTTGTCCACCCAGATACCCTGTTCGACCCAGAGATCCTTCACACCTTGAGAAGCGTTCATTTCGAGTGGACCTTGGATAGGTGGCATACCCCCTCCCTCACCTTCTAACTTCCAAACACGGTCCATCTCCTCATCCTTTTGGGCTAGGAATTGCTCAAGAGGAATTGATGCACCGGGCTCTTCAACATATCGGAAATATCGTTCCTCATGAAGTATCTCCTCTTCAGTAGGTTGGTTGGGAGTCTGTGATAGAATGGTGGTGCTAGAGAGCAGAGAGTTGCATGATGGTAGAGGTTTGTTAGACCACTCTCTTGCGAGATCAAGTTGTTGGGGATCTTTAGCAAGTGCATCAAGGGTGTTGAAGAGCCTAAAGAGCCCATCTCCTCGAATTGTATTCTCCATGGAGAAAGCTTCACTTTACTATGTAAAGACAGGAGGAGTAGAGAAGTGATAAAGAGAAGGGTAGGATATGGGATGAATGGTGGCTTTTTTTTTCGTATTTGTGATGTGTTTATGTGTTGTGTGTGTGTGTGTTTGCTGGGCTTGTTAGCTTTGGCTGAAAGTTTGTTGTTAGGTTGTTATAATAATAACAGGAGTAAAGGAGCAGGCAGCTAGTAAAAACAGCAGGTACTTTTGTTATTATTATGATACCTTGGTTGAAAATGGATCGATATGCCAGTAGCTAACCCATCATTCCTTCCGTCTTGCATACTGACGGTCGTTCCTTCCTTCATGCCTGCATATTATTTATTATCTTATCTACTAAGCTTGTCCTTCCCCAAGGAGTGTGGGGGGACATTGAACACTCAGAACGACTCAACTACAGCTTGACTGGCCAAAAGGTGCTTTGCAAACAGCCACCATATCAGGGCCTAGTCTGCAGTTTGTCAATTGATAAAAAGAGATGGGGTTGTCTCTATGCTTGATAGATGTTGAGGATGGTCATCATGTTCCCATCCTTTTCTTCTGTATCAGCCCCATCCTGCTGTCTCTATACTTAATGGAGGCTCAGGGATGCTCGTCATGCTCCTGGCCTTTCCCTTTCTCCTAGGTTACTCCTTTCTACTATCATCTCTTCGTCTTTCCTGACAGCAGCATCCCCTTTTGAATCATCAGTCTAACATGCCTCATTCCCGCCGACCTGTGGTCTTTTCGCTTATACCTCTCAATCTAAGAGCTCGTGAGGTTGTTTATGACCCATTGAATGCCCACCTTGTCTCCAGAATGGAGGACGGCCGATTCGTACTTGATGTTGGGCGGGTCCTTTCAAGATCCGGAGATGAGCGAACACTTGCGACATTGGGACGAGGCGATGCCGACATCGTCATGAAAGGTTCCGAGATCTCGAGGATTCAGTCATCGTTTGAAGTTGACTTGAGCACCAATTTCATCATGTTCTTTGACAGGTCTCATGGCCAGACGAGTCAGGTCTTCGGCACCAAGTGTATACAATTCGAAGACGAACGCCCTCGCAAAATCGTTGTCCACCGTCACCTCAACACCGAAATTGGAATGGGCGGTTCGAATCAAAATCTTGTCCGGTTCCGCCTAAAATGGTGCGTTGAGCCCCATGAGGTAGCGGAGGTTCTTAAGAAGCGAGCAAGCCTCGGCTTTGATGCGAATCCCCGTTTCGCCAGAACTGACGATGGGGAGGACAGGACAAGAAGCCATACGCCGGGCGCCAAACAACTAAAGACAAGATACTCCAAAATAGGGCGTGAACTGGGGAGAGGCCAGTTCGGAGTAGTTTACAAAGTCGTGGATGTAGACTCAGGTCGGGTCTTGGCACTGAAGCAAGTGAGGGAGCCAGAAGGGTCAGCAGATCAACACTCCAGATTCCGCCTCGAAATACAACGTGAGGTAAGAACTCTCTCGAACTTGAACCATGTGAGTGACACTTCTTTGCAAGGTTCCTATCTATTTCGATACTCTGAAGCTAATGGTAATGCTAGCCGCACATTGTGGATTGCTATGGATCACAGCATTCGGGTGAAGGACATATCGAAATATTCTTGTGTCTGAAGGATGGATCCTTGCAGTCGCTGGCCCAAGAGAAGCTCCTTTTCCCTGGCACTGGCCTTTGCGTCACGATACTCCACCATATACTTCAGGCACTGGATTGCCTCGCTGCAAATGGCCTTGTTCATCGGGACGTCAAGCCCGCGAATATTCTGCACACATTGAGACAGGACGGCCAATATGTTTCCCAGCTCGGAGACTTCGGTCTCTGTAATTTTACACGTCAGGCAACCACATTTGTTGGCACCCCATTTTTCATGGCTCCAGAGCTATTTGAAAAGGGACACCAGACGGCTAAGCTAGACATTTGGTCGTTATACGTCACAATGTTGTGGACGATGGATGTAGAAGGATTTCGTGCGGTGTTGAATGAACCCAGGAGTCATCAAGAAATCCATCAGGAGGTTCTCCGTCGGGCCCAGCGCCCCGAGATTGCGGATATCCAGGAAATGGCAAGGCTCAAGCCCCACGAACGCGCTTCAGCAGCGCAAATCCTTGTCAGGCACTTTGAGGGAAAAGGCCTCTCCACTCCACGGAGTCAAATTCCACCTCTCAGCTAGCTCCGGGTTCCCGGGTCTCTCTCTCCCTCTCTCTCTCTTTCAAAAAAAAAAAAAAAAAAAAAAAAAAAAAAAAAAAAAAAAGGGGACGGTGAACCCCGGCTGTGTGGAAAGTTTTGTGTCCATAAAGTGCGCTTTCCTGTGCAAAGATGACTACAGTTGGTTGGTCCTGTCAGTAGCCAGCTCTGATTGGCTGCCGAGCTCCCTTGGTTGTTCCGAACCTTTTCCGTGGCACTAGTTAGTTTCCGGTACAGTTTTCCCTTCTAGGGAAAACTCTTCCGAATAGAACAACGTTCCATTGTTCCCATAGGTCCAGCCGAGAATCGACCCAGGGCCCGCTTATTTCCTATGTCACCATGATCGAAAGCTACGAAGTAGCGCGAGCGCCATGTGTTTTAGAGAAGATGGAATAGAGGCAGGGGGAAGGCAGTACCACGCAAGTGGATAGACCCTGATGCCCAGGCTGATACAGGACCTAAAGAGGGAATAAGCTCAAGATGCCTACAAAAAAATACATAATATGCGGTTGATAAATACAGTCACGCATCTACTAAATGTTTGCGTGCGGGTATTTCATATTATCGTTATAAGCGGTGTTTGCGCTTAAGATGTGACGCAGTACTTTTGGCTATATCGGTGGTGAGTGTGACTGGAGTTGGAGTTGGATTGTTGAATCTTGACCCTCTCATTTCTCCTTGACTAACACAAACAGCGTATTGGGAGGCAATGGTATCATCCTCAGCGAGCACCGTCGACCAAATTCCGGAACCGGGCCACTGCTTGGGAGAACCGAGCCATCAGAGTTGGTTAATCGTTCTAGTTCGTCCGGGAATTTGTGTCACCGTTACCAAAATCTGGTGCCTCTCAAAAGTTTTATTCCTCATGAACGGGGCAACCCCTTTGGCGCTCACCATGCCTTCCGTTGGCTTTCCACGATAACGGATTTTTGCCTTCTTCTATCACAATGGCAATGTACTGGCCCCTGGTCCCAACGATCCTGGGGGTTAGTTTACATGCGGATGACCGGGACTCTGGCAACTGTGCGAGACGGACAGGGCGTGCCGGTAGGCATTGAGTTCTGAAGGCGTCTCTATCTACACCTGAACCGCAGCTGGCGCCTTCGTTGTCCTCGAGTGAGGTGCACATGGAGCTCCCCGACCCGAATCTCCTCAGCCCTCTCCAACCAAAAGCTTCGACGCGCAGCAGAAAGACGAAGCCCTCTGTCAGAAGTGAGTGAGGGACTGGCGCCATCGAGCTGGGGGCGGAGGCGGGGGCGACGTTAGACGGTCGTCAATGAGATGGTATGTAAGCTAGAGGAGCGAGATTAGGATTTATAGCATTTAGAGCCAAAGGAGAAGGGTTGGTCATCCGTTGGTTATAACTGGATTGCAGTTACTGGTTCCCCCCAGTTTCGATACGAAGTTTTTTTTTTTCCTTCTTCTTAGGGAGGAAGGGCGGGAGGGGGGAGGGATGTGATGGGTATGGGATGGGACTCAATGGCTGGGCTGAGGGTCGATGAAAAGACACCAAGTTACAAGTTACGCACCAACATCATGTCCTGGACGGCGTCTAGTCATGTCTCTATTCAGGAAACTTCATGTCCCAGAAAACGTAGTTTTTTCCGAAAATCTTTTTTTCTGGCGATGCCTATGACACATACATCCCATCTCGAGCCTCCAAGATGTAACGCAAATATCCGACGGGCTCCCCCTCTCGAGCATCTGCCATCTTGTGAAGTTTTCCAACCAGATCGGCTTCATTTTCCATCCCTCCCTCCCACGGCGTTTAGACGGCGAGTCTGCGGCTTAAGACGAAAGAGGTTTGTGTCTACACTGACGCAACACGACTAATACAAACTTACAACTTGATCGGCTGCTAGCAAAGATAAATCGGAGGTCCGCATATTTGTGGCGTCATGGGATACTATTTTATTATTATCGTTGTTATTGCTATTATTATTTCTTCCTTTGCGGTTATATCATGACAACCGGATATCACCTGTTATGGATCGGAAAAATATGAAGAGGATGCAGGGGAAAAGGGGGAGGCGAAAACGAGCGAAAACTAAAAGAAAAAAAAAGGAGGGGGGGGGAATTGAGAAAGGAAAAAGAGAGAGACCGGAAGGATCCCCGAGGCTGTCTCCTAGTCCGCGATGCCGTGAGCCGAGCCGACCCCGTCTCGCTCTCTCCGTCACGCGGGAACAATCGGAAATCACGGAGCAGCCCCCTGATGTCATCGTTTCTTTCAGCCCTTGCCTCCCTTCAGAAGAAGAAGAGGAGCAGAGAATAGTCAAGTGGCCCTAGTAACTTCGATGGCTGAAGGAACCTCCTTGGGATAATCTCTTCCTGCTCTCTAAGTTTGCGAGATTTAGAGAAGACCGAGAGAAGTTCAGCTTCTCGCTGGTTCTCGATCTCGACTATCTCTAAAGACGACCGATTTCCTTGGCGTCCTTTCCCTTATACGGCTTGGAGGGAAAGGAAGAAAAAAAAAAATCGCCAACATGGTAAGGTCTCGGCTGTTAGCTGCAGCTGTGGGAATGACAGGGTTGCGTTTGCGGGATTTGCTTTACCGCAAGTTTCCGGCTTCTTCCCTCCCCCCAAGACGTCTTTCTCCACAAGTGTGCTCTCGTTTCGTCTGCCGCGTGTGAGGTGAGTTGGCATCGACGCAATGTTTGCAAATGTATTGAGGCCCAACGAGCCAACCCCATCGCCAGAGGTGTGGCCACTCTTGGCGCAACACACACTCTGTGCTGTCTTGTGCTGTGCTAGTGCTGGACCATCGTGGGCCGAGCGAAGAAAAGAAAAAACAAAATAAAGCAGGTGAAGAAAAGAAAGAGAGAAACCAGAGAGAAAAATAAATGAGGAAGTAATCAATAATACCCTTTTGCATCCCATAACAAAAGCCTCTAGTCGTGGCATGGACTGAGTGGTTTGGATCTTCTGCATGGAAGCCTAATAATTTCACTCATTTTTTTTTTTTCCCGCGTGCCTTTCGTGTACTTGCTCGGAGTAACGAAGAGGAAAGAGTCCCTGTGACGACTGAGTTCTATGTTCTACGAATACACGCCGGGAGTGTGAGTGGAGGAGGTGGGCAACGAGTGGGCAGCAGTGTGCAATCTCCTACGCTACACATCCGGGTTGGCTAGACCTCTGGGGGAGGAGTTGGGCCATGCCGTCTTGCTGCTGCTGCCATCCTACTACCGGCTCTAGTTGCTTCCTCGAGCTCTTCCATCTCTCACCAGATATCGACGTGTCGTAAGGTTCTGGCAGCCATGAGATGAGAAAAGTAGGGATATGGACGGTCCACCCACTCTATGTCGTTTTTTATTGTTTAGTATAGTGTTACTCTCTTGTTTTTCTTCCGTTTCCCCTCGTCCGGCTCCTCTTTGAGCACATTCGCCAGCCTCTTGCACTTCCTGCCTCCCTTCGTTGTTGTGATTGTGAGAACTGAGAGTTTTGTTTTTCGTCTTCCTCTCTCGTGCTCCCTCCTTCTACCCTCCCTCCCTTACTCTCCCTTCACCGCCTCGAAAACCGAAACTCGAAACAACTTCCACCCCCGAGAGAAAAAAGATGGTAGTTTCGCCCTCTTTCGACTCGACAACGGACGTGCTCACAAAAAGTGGACTCTTGGACAATGCGTCCACCTTCTCCTTCCGACCGCCCGTTATAACGGATTCCGATTGCGAGATCCAAGACCTGGAGGAACCCTGCCAACACGCACACACCCTGGACGCTCCACCTTGCATCCTTGACCAGGTGCTGTCTCGAGACCTCAAGTCGCAGCTCTCTCACAAAATAGTCGAAAATGACGGCGTCCTAGGCTGCTTCGCTCTCCCTTCGCCATCTCCGTGCATCGATGCTACTAACCTGCATTTCTCCTTTGGAGGACGTCGGGCTTCTTCTGCACATCATGCAGAGCTCCCCGCCGCCGCCGCCGCCGCCGCCAATGGTCTTTTCCACAGAGACTTCGGGAGCCACCGGCTCACCGCCATCGGGCCCTTCAAGGATGAGTGGGAAAGGTATCACGACGAAGAGGACGAGGATGATGCCTTTACCTCGTGTGGAGGGTCCAGCTGGGACGAGCCGGGTACCTCGGTGTCCCACACGGCGACCATCGTCCCCTGTGACACCGAAGATCAGAACCCGTCGTCGTCCAAGCAATCCGCCGCAACGGAGAAGAACAGCACCTCCAAATCAACGGGCGGCGGCGTCCCGAGCGACAACGTCGCAGGTGCCACGACCGGCTCGGGATCATCCGGACCAGCTCGTGCCGGAACCAAGCGAAGCCGTGCGCCCTCCGACGTCATGTCCTCGGACCACGAGAGTCAACCCTCTCGCCCGCGAAGACTCCGCACCGAAGATCGGCCCCGCGTCATCTTGGCTTGCCCCTTTTACAAGTGGAACCCGGCGCGGTACCGAAACTGTCGCCGTATCCTGCTAACCAAGATCAGCTACGTGAAGCAGCACATCCTCCGCGCGCACCGGATGCCTCCGCACTGCCAGATCTGCAACGCGCTGTTCCAGACGGACGAGCAGCTCCGGCATCACATCCGCTCGATGACGTGCACGCGGAGGCCGTACAGCCCGCCTGATGGCGTGACAGAAGATCAGATCTTTCAGCTCCGGAGCAGGGTAAACCAGAAAAATTCTCTCGAGGGCCAGTGGTACGAGGTCTACGATATCATCTTCCCGAACGCGCAGAGGCCCGCCTCGGTACACTTGGATCCCGAGCTCTCGCAGGATCTGGACGAATTCGTGAGCTATCTGACTACGAACGGACCCGACATCATCCTCGAGAGGATCAAGTTCTCCGATCTCACGTCCCGGGATAGCCTCCAGGGCATCAACGCCGACACCCTAAGGTCGGATCTGTCCTCGGGATTCCAGGAGGTCTACGATCGATGGTACAAGAGCCGCGCCGGAGAAGAAGGCTCACCCTCGTCATCTTCCCTCCCACGACCGGCGGCTAGTGCCCCTCCCGACACGCACATCCTACGTCCCTCTCCCCGCCCACTGCCCCCCATAGCAGCCAGTCACCACGGCCACGGAAGCCTGAACCTTGCGCATCAGACTGCCTTCGCCCTAGGTGGCTCGGATGAGCTTGCCCCGCTTAGGCTTTCGAGGCGGGCAACGCACGACACTGGGCAGAGGGCGTCTCCTCTCGGGGCGCAGATGCCGACTCCGGAGAGGAGTGATCATTGGCACCCTCCTGCTGCAGGGGATAGGAATAATACGTCTGTGACGAGACCGCCGTCCCCTCCGCCGAGGTAGAAACGGTTGAAAGCCCAATCTTGAACCCAACTCGCCTCGAATATGATTTGGCTTGAGGCGGATTGGGGGGGATTGGGCGGCGGGCGAATATTGGGAAGAGGGGATTCCATTGCTAGTACAAAGAAAAAAAGGGAGGGGGGGATATGAGGGGATGGAGACAAAATCCTCCCGATACTAGAGACGATTGGAAATTTGTTTGCCCGAAGCACGATAAAAAGTTGCAAAGAGAAGCCAAGAATCGACGACCTTGAAATCAAGGAGAATCGATATAGCAGAGGAACAAAAAAGTTGTCATTTTCATCACACTGGCATTAAAAATTTGAGTGCATCGGGCGGTGCTTCTCTTCTTCTTCTTCTTTCTTCATTATTCTCTTCTATTTTTTTTTTTTTCTTCTTTTTTCTTTTTTTTTTTTTTATATTTTTTTTTTTCTTCT
>PGIR01000356.1:0-16827 GCA_002812735.1 Scedosporium dehoogii | reverse complement strand
AACCCCCCCCCCCCGGTAACATATGGCTAACCTCTGCCAGGACTTCGACATCGTCAACGTCGACTTCGAATGGTTCAACTTCGACCCCACAATCGACTTCCACGGCACCAAAACCCTCCTCCGCCAACTCCTCGACGTCGACAGCCCCCTCTTCGACATCTCCGCCCTCGCCGATCTCATCCTCTCCAACACCGCCGTCGGCTCCACCGTAAAAGTCGACGGCAAAGAAACCGACGCCTACGCCCTCATAACCGCCCTCCCCATCTCCCCCTCCCACCGCGCGAAACACGCCGCCCTCGACGCGCTGGCCGAGTACATATCTTCCAAGGCCGCGACTTCACCCGCGACGGCTCCCGTTGCGCAGGTCCTGGGGAAGGAGGCAAAGGTCGACGTTGGGCTTGTCGTTAGTGAAAGGTTGATTAATATGCCTTCGGAGGTGGCTGGGCCGCTGTACGCTATGCTCGTCGAGGAGCTGGACGATGCCGTTTCCGAATCGGAGCCGTATGATTTTTCGCATGTTATCGTTTTGTCGAGGGTATATCGCGAAGTTCTACCGGACCCCGAAGTCCGCGAACAGGAGGAAGGCGACGAGCGGCGGAGGAAGACGAAGAAGCAGAAAGGAGGCGCTGCGGCGGCGCAAGCGGGAGGGGAGGTGTTTTATTTCCACCCCGAGGATGAGGTGTTCATGAGGTTTGCGGAGGCCAAGGGGTCGTTTGCTTTTACGAAGGAGGGGGAGGCTGTTGCGGATAGTAAGAGGGCGTTTCAGGATTTGGGGGTCAAGACGGAGGGGTTCGTTATGTTGTTTACGAGGGATAGGTTTAGGGAAGGTGTTAAGGCTGTTGGGGAGTTTTTGAAGGGGTCGTCATAAGAAGAGCGAGAGGGTGAGAGAGTGAGAGACGGTTTGGGGGTGTTGAGGGAGGAGGCTTTGTCGTTGAGTTGACATTAAGCCAAGGATTTTGGCAATGGGAGTCAGGTCGGTCTAACATGGCCATCAAGAAACAAAGGACCACGAAAAACAAAATAAAACACCCAAAGTGGGAAAAAGAGAGAACAATAGAATATTGAAACGGGTAGAGAGAGGCCGAGAGAGAGGTCCATATTCCCACTTTACACCCTGTTAATCCCCGCGCCGCCCATTTTATATTTGCCTAGACATGGATATAACCCGTTCCTACTGTTACACGAAAAGAAGAGAGGTTCGGTCGTCTTGGGGGGAAAAGAAAAGAAAAGAAAAAAAAAAGAAAGACAAAAAGGGAGATGCTGCGTCTCTCATATATACAGAAAAAAAAAGTTCGAGAGAGACACCCAACAAAATAAAAAAAAACAACCCCCAATCCTACACTTCCTCTCTTCACCCATTTTATTCTCGTTCTCGTTCTCGTTCTCGTTCTCGTTCTATATCCCTCCCATTCGGTGTTAATAACAGGTAACAAGGAGAAAAGTAAAAAAACATGTAGTCTTAACACGCCCACACGCCGACGATGCCGTTCTCCCTCCCTTCGACAAGATATCCGTCCCGCAAGCGTACGTGCTCGACGATGGACGTCTTCCGGCCCTCCTCGGCTGCGGCAATACCGGCGCCGCAGTCCCACTGGCGGCCCTCGACCTTGTCGTAGACTTTGACGACGTCCTCACCGGCGGCGCAGGCAATGCGGCGGGCGTCGAACATCATGCTCGTGATGGGGTTTTCATAGGCGTAGGCGTCGTGAATGACGCCGGTTCGTAGATCCCATATCTAGTGAATTTAGATCAGCTTTCTCAGCCCAACCAAAAAAAAAAAGAAGAAGAAAAAAGTGTGTGTGTAACATACCCTGATACTCCGGTCTGCGCTCCCTGTAACGAGGTGCACATCGTCAAACTGCAAACACGTAACCGGTCCCGTATGCCCAACCAAACTCCTATGCACCTGCCCACTCCTCAAATCCCACAGCCTCACCATACCATCAGCCGTACCACACGCCAGCGCAGCATCAAACACCTGCAGCGCACCGACGAAATCGGCCGTCCCGTCCGACCCGCGCGCCGTGTGGCGCCAGTTCCCGTCGGAGCTGCCGAGGGTGGCCGAGGCCTGGGCGGCGGCCCACATGACGTCGAGCGTCTGCACGCAGCGGCCTTTGTTGAGGTCCCACTGGCGCAGCGTCTTGTCCGAGGAGCCCGAGACCAGCGTGTCGCCGCGGAAGTGCAGCGCCGTGACCTCGTCGAGATGGGCCTGCAGCGTGAAGAGCGGGCATTCGGCCATGGTGCCGGCGGGGGGTTCGACGGGCTGGTCGTCCGGGTGGGCGAAGGCGATGCCGTCCTCGTCCTCCTCGTCGTCACCGAAGCCGCTGCCGTAGGGGTCGTAGTGGGCCTTGCTGAGGTCCCAGAGGCGGACGGTGGCGTCTACGGAGCCGGTGGCGAGAATGTTGTGGTCTACCTGGAGAGCGCCTACGGATGCCGTGTGTCCCTCGAGGAGGCCGATGCAGCGGCCGGCGTTGAGGTCCCATACGCGGACGGTGTCGTCCATGGCCGAGGAGACCATGGTGCCGAAGGGCGCGTCGAAGTCGAGGGCGAGGATGGTGTCTCGGTGGGCCCGGATCTCCCTGATGGCGCTACCGGTCTCGTAGTGTTCGTGTAATATGGGCATGGATTTCCGGCGAATGCTCTTAACATTCTTGGGTCGGGTGGGCGTGGACTGGTTGGAGGGGATCTTTTCGTAGATGGACTGGGACATGAAGCCAACTTCTTCGGCTTCTATTATTAACCCGTCGTCTTCGTCATCGATTGGGGTGTGTCGGCCTGCTGCCGCGTTTTCTTGTGCAATCTGTTGCGCCTCCTCTAAGCGGGCCTCCATGTCGACAACTAGAAGTACAGAACGCTGGTTAGCAGCTGGGGCCAGCGGAAGGGGGGCGAGGAATGTCGCGGGCTATGTCGCCACAGTCCAACAGCAAAACTTACTATCCTGTTCTAGCACGGCCTCGTCCTGTTCGAGATTCGCTAATCGATCCAAGACCGACCTCCTCATGCCGGTCAAGTTGGCAATCTTGTTATCGATATCCCTAATCTCGCAGCTCGCCATATTCTTCCGAATCATCAACAAGTGCAGCTCGTGCATCATCGAAGACTTCTCCCTCTTTAGCCTAGAGACGTTCTCAGGCGATCCGTCAATATGCTCAACATCGTCCAGCAGCTTCCGCCCCCTCGACACCCTTCTCCTATGCTTCTTCCCCTCATCGGTCATATCGGGGAAGCTCGCCTGGAAGCCCTGGAACAGCGAGTACGAGTTCTCGACATAAGGGATATTGGCGAGTAACTCGTCGGAGAGGGAAGTGAGGGCGCGGTGCTTGATCTCGTTCCTCGAGAGCTTGGAGCGCACGAGCTCGGACGGGGTGGTGCGGGCCATGGAGAAGACGCCGCGCTGGACCGAGGGCTGCTGGAGCTGCTTGTGCACGGCGGCCATGGCGTTGTGGTAGTGGTCGATGCGGAGGCCGTCGCCGCTGGGAGCGGCGCTGGGGCCGGGGCTGGGACCCATGAGGTGGCTCGCGGTCGTGGTAACTTTTCTGCCAAAGGTCTCGAGGGATCGGGTCTGTTTTGCGACGGGCGAAGGCGCGCACGTGGGTTAGCGGATTTGGCCCGAGGGAAATACAGGCAAGATTTTTTGAAGCTTTCGTGAGAGGTGGGGGCCTGCAGAGAAAGGCAAAACAAAAGGGCAAAAAAAAAGTTGACTGTAGCCTTTGGATGGCGAATCATGGGATCAAGATGTCTAGTGTCTAGGACAGTGACGTACGGATATCAGCGAGGCCTCGTCCTCGGCGAAGGAGTCGTCAAAGTCATGCTCGTGATCACTGTCCGCCATGCGCTCGAATGTGGCAGAGGGGCCGGTTTGGACGAGTCGGAGCTGAGTCGAGTGAATAGAATTAAGAGGCTAAAAAAACACAAGAAGAGAGAAAAAAAATAATTACAAAAAAAAAGAACAGAGAAGAAGAAAGAAGGCAGACGTCAAGTTGTTTGTCGTCAACCACAGAGAAGCCGAAAAGGGGAAGGATCAATTCGAAGAGAATTGATGGTGGGTGGCAGAGGTCAGGAGGAGGCCGAGATCAAGGTAGCGTCGGAGCGTGTCGTGCATCAGGCCTAAACATTTGGATGTTTGGACGTTTTGGTTGATGTTGATGGTGGATGCAGAGACTCTAGAAGCAGAGTCCAGAATCTGGACTAGTCTTCAATTGAAGAAGGCGTGTCGGGTCTTGGTCGGCTTTATGAGGTACAAAGTACCTTCGTACCTTCGTACTTGTGGCGGACTCGGACTTTTGCCGTGAAGGAGCAACTTTAAGCCTGGGGCAATTCTGGGCAATTCTGGGCGACTCGGGGCAAGCTTGGGTCGGGGACAGAAGGGGGCAACTGCAGCAGACACAATTGGAGCGTCGACAGCTGACAAGCGGGGCTTTCGTCTCCGTGCCCTGTCTGTGCCCGTTGTCCAAATTTAGTGTCCCTTGCAGGTTGATGCCCTGGAAATTAGCGGAGGGTTCGAGTGATGCTTGCTGCTGAACAGCCGGACCCACTGTACGAATTGTGTACGAAGCCGTGTGCAATTGTCCTTTGCCGTGTCAAGTACTTGTAAGGTTCAACCCAGCAGGCAATAAGCTCGACCAGGCCAGGCATATGAACCATCAAGTTGCAGTCGACGGCTGACGGCTGCAGGGGTCCTTGTTGGTCCTTGTTGATCGTTCGAGCTGCTCATCAATTGAGCTTAATGCATTGAGATTGCTCAATGTTTCGTTTATGCGCCAGGTGTCTCCCAGAACCAAGCAATGAAACAAACAGGGCCAGCTTCAATGTTGATAATGATCAATGATCAATTGATCAAGTGTCCGGCAGCCAGAAGAATTGCACTAAAACACTAAAACAGCACTACAAAGGTTATCAATTGATTCAATGTTAGTTTGTCCTAGAAGGCGCGAGACAATTGACTCTGTGTGCGAAGTACTACAATCCTGCTGCTGGCAATTGCGTTGCTGAGCTCAGCTTTGGCTCTGCGTCATCGTGCCTGCCCATCAGTAGCGCAGTGTAGAATCGACAACCCACAAGAAAATCCGATTTCAATCCAATTGTTCCGCTTGGCGGCGGTGTTGACTCAACATCCAGAAACAGACATTGGCCATTGAAGGACCCCCCATCACCAATCTCACTCCCAAGCTCCCACCCTCCCCCTCTTGTTCTTATATTCCTAACAACACCCTTTCATGTTCCCCGCCTTCATACGTAGCCGCATAGTTCCAACTATGGATTCTGTAATTGACCTCTCCGATGCCTCAAAGGCACTTGATCTAGCTCGCATTCGTGCGCAATTGATGTAAGTTGCCCCTCTCTTTTTTTTTCTCCTTCCCTCCGATTACCGGCATCCGGTATTTTTTTCCGCCTCTGGGGCATATCCTCTTCCAAGTGAGCGCAAAGAACCAAGACCGCCGGAAGGGAGAAAGAAAGAAGAAGAGAAAGAGTGAAAAAGCGTAAAGAAAAGAATAAAGATAAAAGCAAGAAAGAAAAAGAAAGAAGAAGCCAGACAAGAAAATGCAAAGAAGGAAAAAAGAACAGAAATCTACGGCTTCGGCTATATCCCACTAACACATCTCTTCCAGCCGCCTTGAAGACACAATCATCATGACCCTCATCGAGCGCGTCCAATTCCCCCTCAATCGCAAAATCTACACCCCCGACGCCATCGACATCCCCAACACCAACCTCTCCTTCATGGACTGGTACCTCCGCGAGCAAGAGCACCTGCAGTCGCGCATCCGCCGCTACGACTCCCCCGACGAATACCCCTTCTTCCCCGACTACCTCGAGGCCCCCATCCTACCCCCGATCTCCTACCCGCCCATCCTCCACCGCAACGACGTCAACGTCAACGACAAGATCAAGTCCTTCTACACCGAAAAGTTCCTCCCCGCCGTCTGCCAGAACCGCGAGGATCGGGGACCCCGCGCGGAGAACTACGGGTCGACCGCCACCTGTGACATCGCTTGCCTGCAGGCCATTTCGCGGAGGATCCACTTTGGCAAATTCGTCGCCGAGAGCAAGTTTAGGCACGAGCAGGAGAAGTATACGACGATGATCAAGGCGGGCGATAGGGATGGGATCGGCGAGGCTATCGTTAATAAGGCTGTTGAGGTGCAGGTTCTCGCGCGGTTGAGGTCCAAGGCGGAGAATTATGGAAAGGACCCTGTGGCGAATAATGATACGGAGAGTTTGCCCAAGATTAATGTTAATGCCGTCGTGGAGATGTATGAGCATTTTGTTATACCGTTGACGAAGGAGGTCGAGGTCGAGTATTTGATGCAGCGGTTGGACTAGAATAGGAATCGCGGCGCAAGGTTGGTGAGGTGGTGAGCCTTGCTTTATGGATATATACCACGGGCTTTGCTCTGGATGGATAGAGTTAAGAAAAAAGGGTTAGGCGGCATTGCTACAAGCGACTTTATACAAAAACGGAGAAACGAAGCGAATCATGGAGAAGAGAAGACGGCGTTGTCGGGTCCTCAATAAAAGCGTTAAACTCTTGCCGTTGACTGTCATCTGTCTGAACTTGGGTGTGGCCACGAGCAACTGTGAACCGGCATCTCGTCAGACTTATATACGACGGGCTTCGCAGTACTGCTTTGCGATATGTCTTTCCTAAAACTGGTCATCCTCAAATTCCTCCATTTTCCAAACGCTTCGACTTGGCAGTCGTCCCTTGAAGCTCTCTTAGCTTCCCAACAAGGTCCTCCAGCCGCGGCAAGAACGCCTTCCGAATCTCCGCCGACCACTTCATACTCCTCGCCAGAAGGAGACCAGAAGAAATCAACTCCCCGACCTCATCCGCGGACCTGGGCAACTTTTCCCATATCTTCGCGGCGACCAGTTCAGCAACCCTATCCTCGACCCAACGCCTCAAAGCCCTCGTCGATTCAAAAGCAGCAGCGGCAACGGATTCCAAAACCGCCCCCTCATCCCCGTCCTTCAACCCAGCATCCTCGAGAAACTCGCCAGCGTAGTCCGCAAGGATGATGTTCCTCTCAAACCCCTCAAGACGCTCAACTCGACGAGCGGCCCCGCACGACGTAGACATGACCGCGACGCTCCCGCAGCTGAGACCCTCGAGACAGGCAATGTTGTACGAGTCGTAGCTGCTAAGGCAGAGGTTGACGTCCGCCGCCTTGTGGAGATCTTCGCGGCGGAGGAATGTCGGCGGATCCCGTGGCTCGGGATCATTCGGCCATGAAAATCCGTTGATCACCTTTACCATGAGGTTACTTCGGCGCTGGTTCGCGCGGGACGCGGCGTCGAGCAACACGGTGATGGCGCGGTTCGAGGTGCCCTCCCAGCGGGTCACGATGACGAGCAGGAATTTCGTCGCCGGAGATAGGGCCGCCAGGGCTTCCGCCACGGCAACGTCACGGGAGAGAGCTTTCGCGACGACGGCACGCCCGATTCGCGTGAGGAGGACGACGTCCTCGGGGGCGTAGTTCTCGCCGATGTTGAAACCCCAGACTTGCATCGCATACCAGATCACGAGCCGCTTTGCATAGATTTTGTCCGCGGCTGAGCAAGCGATCTCTCGTACGCCGTGGTAAAATATGTCTTGTATGTCGGTGGGACTGAAATTGTAACCCCGATCGAGGAATAGTAGCTCTTCCAGGACGTTTGAGCTTACGGGTAGGATGGAGTCAAGCTTCCATCCGTGCTGGAGGATCTTGGTGTCCGCCCACAGGCCTAGGTGCTGGAATTGTGGAAAATCGAGGAATCCCTTTCTCTTGTCCCCTTTAGTTTCCGGAAATTGCTTCGGACCTTTTACAGTGGTAATGGGATTGGTTCCATTTACATGGTTGACACCATTGACGAGATATCGGATCGGTCCCTCCCAGGCAAAGTCGGCGTCAATGAGAACCGGGCGACTAGCATCCGGTTTGGGTTCAGCAATGCCTTCCACCAACCCGCATATAGATCTCACCTCGCCGGCAAAGTACAGCATTGCTATCTGCGGCCTTCTCTGCGCCTCCCGAGCGAGATGAACCGCGTAGGCCGTCGGCAAAGACATGTACTCCTGGACGATGAGGACGCAACGTTCCTGCGGCTCGAGCAGGGCCTGGAGGGAATCAGCAGCGGGCTGGGCGAGTGTGACGCCGTGAATATAGTCGTCATCGATGTGGCTGTATTCGTTGGAAAAGTCCTTTACGATGCGTCTTCTCTTCTTGGCGTTGAATTCGGGGTTATCGAAGGGGCTGGCGCCGGCCCTTACGCTTTCCAACGCCGCTGCGGCAACCTCGTCGGGTGAACGCTGGCGGACGAGGTTCAGACGGAGGTCAAGACCGAACTTAGCAAACAGCTTCTCTAGAAAGAGCGCAAGGGAAGGGGAGTAGATCCTGTGCGGAAGGATCGCCGGCGAGAGATTAACCAGGATCCTCTCGATTATGTGCTGATGGCTAGCCACGTCCCTCAGATACGCCAGCTCGATCCCGTGCCGACTTTCAATCTCCCGAAAGAGGCGGACGGTTTCCCTCGGGACGGAAGCGTCGTGGCCATAACGATGCGTGCGGTATAGAATCCGCGCCTTGAGCTTCGCGGCGATTACCTCGACGTCTTCGTCGGGGTTGTATTCTATGCAAGATCGAGGCATGTACATCGGTCCTATTAGGATCGTGCGACCCACGGCGTCTTGGTAGCACCTTTCGCCTATGATGGCGGCGAGGGCGACGCCGCCGCCACCCAAAAGTCGACAGGCTTCCCAGGATACCCAAGCAACGGTGTCGATAATTCGATGCGATGAGGGTGCCCCTACCACTGGGGTGGGCAAGTACCATAGACGTTCGGCAAGAGACTCGCCTGTCGCAGTCCGTCTGGCGTAGTTGTATATTGTCGAGATTGTCCCCGGCTCCAGCTGCGAGGCGTACGTACGGATTGCATCGAGCTTCTTGTTCCACGAGGACGAGAGGTCGACCAGGAGAGGAGTGGTGGATGAACCGACAATCTCTTCTGCATGGCGCCTGATTTCGGAAGAGCCCCATGAGCTGGCATACGGGAGATCTTCGTAAAAGAACAGAGTCGTTTTCGACTTAGTCTTGGTGTGGGACTGTTCTTCCTCGAGGATTGACGAGATGATTTCCAGAACAGCATCTCGCACAGCAGAATGGTCAACATGACGCGCGAGTCCCAGTGGTACGTAAATAGCAGAGCCGGCGGCGATGGCGTCCGAGATGAACGGAGCAAGCTTTTCAACGACAGTTTCATACACGGCATCTTGGCGGGGAGAAGTCGCGTATTCCACCCCGGGCTCGTCGTACCGCACGCTGGAATCCGGCAAATCGAGGCTAACGAGATCACATCCCGCTAGTTTCGCGAATGCCGCGTCCTCGTCTTTTCGGATTTGGGTGATGGTGGCTCGGGTGGTCTCCGAGATGTTTGGGGATTGCGATGCTGGTAGGAAGGAGAATGTGCTCTGGTCGAACACGGTGATTATCAGAGAGTCATGGAAAGGTGGGTTGGCGAGGGGACCGAAGCAGGAGAAGGCGATGTCGTCTGGGTGCGGAGAGAGGTAGTAGCTTGAGTACTTTGGCTTGTACGCCGGGGTTGGCTCCGGAGGAGGTGGGGCCGGGTTCCCGGCCATGTCGAGAACCGATTGACTTGGGCCAGAAGGGGTCTTGACAGTGGTACAATTTTCCGAGGGGAACACGACAATGAACTCAATGAAAGGGAGAAAGGGGAATTGAAGTGAAACAAAACGGGGCCGGCTCGACGAAGACACAACGGATCTATCGTTGATTTATTATATCGTGTACTTGTACTTTGTAGCCGGCTTTTGGGGGCCAGAAACGCCAAGCAGACTCCCGGACCCACTCCGGCCGGTCCAACCCGAGAATCCGGTGCTGCCGCAACCACCGGAGCTCCTTCTTTTCTTCCCTTTTCTCTATCTCCCTCACTTTATCCCTCGATAAATTGATGAATCTAAAAAGGGAACAAACGAGCTAGACAGTAAGCTTAAGCTGGATGACATTTGAGGACTGACAATGGAGGCGGAGTCTACGAAGCGCATGTACTAGTACTTGCCATCGATCCTGTCCTCGATCCCGTACATACGCACGATAATTCTCTAGAGACCGTCGCCTTACCGGACGCGTGGTATTATTGATTGATAATGCGGGCTGGTTCCGCCGGCGCTGATGTGCCGCTTGATGCTGTCATTGATCACTGTTGAGAAGAGCAGGCCCCCCTTCCGGGATTACTCGGAATCCACACAAGCTCTTCGTGCACAAGTTCGCAATGTGCCGCTTTCATGAAGCTCTCAGAGGGCACACATGGGAGCAAAGGTCTGCGAATAATATCCGATGGCCAGGCTCCTCGCTTGCGGGGACCCCTGCTACCTGCCCCCCTTGCCTGGGTGGCCGATGCGATAAGTACATCATCATCGTGTATGTACGATGTCACAATATCACAGCGACGAATCGGGATAAAACAGCCAATATTTCCAGCCTTGACCTGCGAAACACACCTAAGTCGTTCCATGGTCCAAAGACATGCGTCCCCAGCTGTGTGGCGAGATGACGTGGACGCGCAAGCCAGAGGATATCCCAAGTACCAATCGCGGCTTCTGAGGGTGTCACTCCTGCGCGCACCGCCAGAATGTACTTAGCTCAAAACGCCATCGTCCCGTATTTCGGCCTGCCGGGGCATATGAAGTACATAAGAATAGCGCATTTGTTCAAAGGGTGGGCAGGGCAGGCTGCCTTATCGGCTCTCACGGAGGAACTGAAAAGCTGAGGAACTGTGTGATCGCTATTACCTGGGCCTAGGCGAGGCGAGGCGAGGCGAGTCGAAGCCAGGGATGACCCCCATCCTGTGCGCAGTGGTTCATGGGCCGGAAAACCTTGCAACCTTCATTCCCCTGCGATAGGAATCCCACAGAGCGATGTGATCTCATCAGGACCTCTGACCCCAGCTGATGCCGGCCCCCCTTGCGTGAAGGTTGTGTGCGATGAGATGTCGGTCATTCTTGGGTGACGAGAATGGCTTGATCTCGATCCTTCGTACTTGTATAATGGTTAGGGATGTTGATACATAGGTTATAGAATATACAACGAAAAGAAGCCCACCCTTCCCTTGCGAGAGATCTTGCATAGCGAGTCTTTCACACTTGGTCTCTCGTCTATCTAGCATTGTCTACCAGGCCGTACGCTCCGATCCAGTATTTATTCTCCGCAATAATCCACAGCACGTTCGTGTATATGCTGTCCTTCTTAGAATACGTGAGTATGAAATGGACGTCCTTTATGGATTGTATGATGCCCGAGACTACTCGGAGCAGGAGAAGCTTTGGCTAGAGTAAGCCTACCGATTCCTCCTGTAGCTGCCTGCCCCCCAGAAATCCTCGGGCCATACCGTCAGCGATGGTAGTGCTTTCAAGACTAAATCCTACTCTTTTCTGTGCAGCATTGTGGCCGTCCACGGACTGGGCGGCTTGGTATTCGACACATGGACGAACAAGCGGACCAAAACCTGCTGGATCAAAGATGTCCTCCCCGACAAGTTTCCCCACGCGCGAGTCATGGCATTCGGATACAATGCCAAGAGAATCAACCACGGAGCGGAGATCGAGTTTCTAGACGTGGCTCGGCAGCTGTTGGCTGGCTTGTCGCGCAAGAGGAGCCGGCCCGAGGTAGGCGAGCTCAAACTGATGGCTGTCCCTGACCTAGAGAAAGATCAATGAGAAAAGAAACGGGAGGAGGAGCTCATGTTGAGAGATGGATCTCTGTCTTATCATACATCCGCACCAGACTGAGCTATAGCCCACCCCCAATGGGATATCACGGTAGATTCTTCCACATCAGCCAGCTCCACACGGACTAACACGGCCGTTTTGATCTTACCCACAGGAGCGAGAAAGGCCAATCATGTTCATTGCGCATTCTCTCGGCGGTCTAATCGTGAAGAAGGTATGACATGCCCCAAGTTTCCCTCGAGTCGGAGAAGAGAGAGATGATGCGGAGAGCAAGAATGAGAGCGAGAGACACAGAAAGATCCACAAATATATCCCAAGATGGGCAGCTGCAAAGTTGCAAAGTCTGCAGACCTGCAGACCTTCAACGAAATGTAAGAAAATAATGCTAAGCCCCGAAAACCTCTTCTCTCCGTGGCACAGGCAATCATGCTGTCCAATGAACGAGCAACCATCCTCGCCAACTGTGCCCGAGGCTTCGTCTTCTTCGCCACCCCTCACTGCGGGAGCAAGCTGGCCGACATGCCTGCGATTCTTCAGACCTTTGGCAAGTTTGTGCTGGATTCACCGACCAACTTTATCCGGAATCTGTCTACGAAGTCGCATGAGCTGTGAGTTTTTGTTTATTTTCCATTTTTAATTCTGAATTTATCTTCATTTCTCGCCCTATTTCTCCACTTTATTTTTTCTTCTTCTTTCCCGTCTTCTCCTCTGTCCCGATGATTTTATTGGTGTAAGTGCTGAGGCTGTGAGAATATCAGAGAGGAGCTGCATCGCCAGTTTTGCGAGTTTCTCATCGCCCGCTCGATCCCCGCCGTCAGCTTCTACGAACTCTTGAAAACTAGAAAATTCATCAAAAAATCAATAGTAAGAAATACCCAAGACAAAAAAATAAGATGCAGGAAGGACAAAAAAATCTATAAGAAACCGCCGTCGCCCCCTTCTTTCCCAATTCCCGCTAACCTCAAACCCTCAGATCGTAACTCGAGACTCCGCCATCCTCAACGTCCCCGATGAAGACGCCCTCGGCCTCAACGCCGACCACTCCCAAATCGTAAGGTTCAAATCCGGCGGCGACGACAACTTCCAGGTGGCCATCCACCGCATCCAAAAGCTGGTATCGCGCATCGGCCACCTCGACGACCTACAACGCTTCGCGCGCAAGTCTACTTTCCTGCCCTTCATGCCCACGAGGTTCTTCCTCGGCCGCAAGGCCGAATTGGCCCAGTTAAAGGAATGGTTCTTCCCGGAAGGCGAGGGGGGAAGTCATTCTCTGACAGCCGCCGCCTCTGATTTCAAGGTCGTCGCGCTGTTTGGAAAGACCGGCGCGGGTAAGACGCAGCTGGCACTCAAGTATGCAGTCACCCACAAGGACGCATATGACTTTGTCTTCTTTCTGGACGCGACCTCGAGCGTGGTTCTCCACAATGAATTCGCAAAACTCCGTGATAGCCTGAAGATATCCGACGTAGGCGGAGACCCCGTCATGCAGATGAAGCAATGGCTCATATCGCAGGCCCCGGGCCGCTGGCTGCTCATCTTCGACAACGCGAACAACCTCCAAGAGGTCATGCCTGTAATCACCCCCGTCGCGCGATCGGGCCACATCATCATCACGACGCAGGACACCCGCGTTGGCAGCAATGAGTTCGTTGACAAGAGCCTCGAGGTGCCCATGTTGAGCCCTGAAGAGTCTCAACAACTCCTCTTCGACCGAAGCGGTATGGAGTCTCCCAAACTTGACGAGGTCGAAGTCGCCAAGGTCCTCGTCGAAGAGCTCGGGTACCTGCCGCTCGCCATCAACTCGGCTGGCACGTACATTAGCGTGCGGCAGAAGTCCGTCAGGGAGTACGCCGACCTGCTCCAGCATCATAGTCGCGAGATGCTAGATCACCGACCAGATGCCTCGTCATACGAACGTTCTGTCCTGGCAGCCCTAGAACTCAACTTCCAGGCCATCGATACCCACCCGGGCGCTTCTGCGTTGTTTTCCCTCCTCGTGTTCCTGGACCGCTCCGAGGTGACGGAACCGTTCCTGGTGAGAGGCGTCACGCCGCAGCATCGATGGGGCCTCGACGGCGAAAATACCCTCGTCGATCCGGCGTCTCGATATGTCCCGGCCGAACTCATCGCCCTCATTAATAATGGACCGGCTTTCGACGAAGCGATTGAAGATTTGGTTTCCCATTCTATCATATCCTGCGAAAAGAGAGATGGAGTCGGCCGCTGCATTACCATCCATCCGCTGTATCACAAGTGCGGTCGACTTCGGATGTCGCGAGAGGAACGACAAAAGCATGGAAGTGGTGCTCTTTGCTTCTTGGCTCATGCTTCACCGAGTGATGAGTATTCTCTAGAGAATAGGTTCGTCAAAAACCATCCACCAGATTAACAAACCCCTGCCTTTCCCTCTCTCTCTTTCTCCGCCCTTCTTTTTAAGCTAACAAACTCGCCCACTCTTCCCCAGCCCCGGGACCATCGGACGATCTTGCCTCCCGCACATCTACCACTCCCTCATCATGTACAAAGACCCCGAAAACGACCTCAGCCTAACCTACCTCGACTCCATCGCCCAACCCGACACGCCCCTAACCCCGCGCGAGCTCATCTCCGCCATGATCCTCGACGCGGAGATAATGTACGGCGAGGGCGACGAGCAAAAGAACCGCGCCCTCCTCGAATGGGCGCACGGCCTGCTAACCTCATCCGGGAACATCTACCTTCAGGCGCGTGAGATGGAAGTGGGCCTGGCCATCGGGTACTACGAGTCTGGGAACTACCTCGGGGGCGCCGACGCGGCCAAGGCGTTTTTGGGTCCCGTCAAGGACGTCCTCGCCAAAGACCCCAGTCTGCGGAATTGCCTGACGAATGCCCAGGTTGGCGTCGTCGAGGTCACGTTGGCCGAGTATCTCGTAACCGAAGTCTCCGTCGACGACAACTTCGACGAGAGCTTCGGACTCCTCCGAGGATGGAAACCTCTCGACCCAGAAAAACCGAGCAGCAAGGAGAAGAATACCCTGGGGATATTAAGCCAGACGCTGGGAAAAGTCCACAAAGACCACGGAGACTGGAAAGCCGCCGAGGAGGAACTCCGTAGGTACCTCGACCTCTACGCCGTCAAGGGCCAGCAGTTCGAAGGCTGGGCGGCCGGAGATCTCGCGCACGTCCTCATGGAGATGGACAGGCCGAAGGCCGCTGAGGTCGTAGTGCAGGAATATCTTGCTCCGAGGCAGGGACTGCTCACGCCTAGCGAACGCGCGAGGGATCGTCGGAGCGATACCATGTACCTTGAGATGCAGCTGGGCGAGGCGTTCCTGTTACAAGGGCGGAGGGCCGAAGCAGAGGAGGTCTTCCAGGAGCTCCTGGCTCGGTTCCGTACCTTCGGGCCTCTTCCCCCCTTTGAAAAGTTTCGCTTCTTCTTCTCGCAGTGCGCGCTCGCTCGCATCAGACACTTAGAAGGTCGTTACAAGGAAGCCGTCGAATCCTGGGAGGCCGCTCTGGAGACGGCTGTCAAGGATCTGGACACAGAACACCAAGAGGGGAAGTGGGGTCGCCGTACTTTCTTTCCGGGGATCGTATTGCTGAGCATGGCAGATTGTCTTCATCGACTGGGCGAGAAGGACAGAGAGAGGGCGAAGGACCTGAGAGAGGAGGCGACGGGGATCTTGGATGAGGCAGCTACGCAGCGCTGGGTGTTGGGGTTGGGGACTTATTGGTTGGCTTGGGTGAAAGGACACCTGCCCGAGACTTAAGATCAAGAGTCTCCAAGTCTCATAAAAAAAATGGTACTGTTTCGTATTCAGTCTTGCTCATACACTTTACACGACCGAAACTGCATTTGCCGGAGCTAGAGCTCATCAACCCTCCTTTCAGAATCTTATAGCCGCCACAAAATATTAAGCGCTGGCATTCCCGAGACTTCCAAGGACTGATATACCTTTTTCCTGATCCTTCCTTAAAATCCAATATATAAGAATAAAAATACGGAGAGACGAACTCCGCTGTAGAAGTGAGAAGTAAACTGCCCCCTTCCGCCAAACGCCAGTCTAATGATAAAATAAACCCAGAAGAAAGGAAAATAAAAATAAAAGAGGGAGAAAAAGAAAACAAGAGAGAGAGAAAAGCCTCCTGAGGAACGATACCTCCCTATTAAACTCAAGAGTCGAACTTCACACCTCCTCTTACATCCCTCGTTTCCTGGGAAAAAGCCCAGCCAAACCAGCCTTCTCTTTCGTCGGAGGCATTTGCATCTCCGGAGAAACTTCAGCCAGCGGAGAGCAAGCAGTACTATCCGGACCGCCCAGTCCTCCGGGTCCCCCAGGACCACCACCAGCCCCCTTCGGCCCCCCTGGTCCTCCTGGTCCTCCTCCGGGCGGCCCCTTCTTAATACTCTTCCACTGCATCCCCAAAGCACAAAGAAACGTCGCAACCGCCAACCCCGTCCCCGTCAAAAACACCCTCGTACAAGCAAAATTATACGCCTCCACCACAAGCGGCCTATACCTCTCCTCCACCTTCCCCAACAACTCCGTCGCGCCGCTCTCGACGATAACGTGCCCGCCGCCGTCCAGCCCGGGAATATGCCGCAACCGGCTCGCGAGCAGGTTATTCAGGATCGTCTGGCCGACGGAGACGAAGACGGCGGAGCCGAGCTGCTGAGAGAAGAAGCTGATGGCGATGCCCGTGGAGACGTCCTCGGGCGGGAATACGGTTTGGACGGCGAGGTTGACGGTCTGCATGCCGAAGCCGAGGCCGAAGCCCGTGAGGAATTGGTAGGCGATCCAGCGCGAGGAGGGGGTGGTTTCTGAAAAGGTGGAGAGGAGGCCTTCGCCTACGGCCATTATGGTGGGGCAGAGGAGCATGGAGGGGACGTAGTAGCCGAGTTTTTGGGTGGCTGCGCCGGAGAGTATGGAGGAGACTACGATGGAGAGGACGAGGGGGATGGTGTAGATGCCAGATTTGACGGGGTCGACTCCGAGAACGGCTTGGACTGCGGAGGGAGTTAGATGAAGTGTCCCTCGGGTTATGAAGACTTTCGGCGGGGGGGGGGTGGGGGGGGGGGGGTGAGAACTTACACCAGAGCGGTACGTAGTAAATAGCCAAAA
>PGIR01000355.1:0-16930 GCA_002812735.1 Scedosporium dehoogii | reverse complement strand
AAAAAAAAAAAAAAAGGCAAGAAAAGAGGGAAAAGCTGGAGGGAGAAATACCGGATGCTTACCTCTTCGAAAGCCGTGGTAGAGATCGAACACTGGGTTGGAAAGTTTACCGGCCCAGGTAAAGTTAGCGAAGACCTGTCGAATCATGAACCGCCAGACAAATGCCTGGATCACAGCGCTGCGCCTGGATGGAGATGCCAGGAATTCTAGAAAGTGCTGACTGCCCGGCGTGGTGTGCCTCATGTACCGAGACGCTTCAGCTTCGGCGGATTCCTGCTCGGCTTGACGCAAGTTTACTCGGGAATTGCCAGACTCGAAATATTTAATCGCGAAATTCCGAATTTCGAACCGAAGCTGTTTAACCCATTGGATGAGGTTGTCATCTGTGACCTGGGACGTCACTTGGGCCGGCCGGGTCAGTTGTCGAAGCTCCTTTACCGAATTTTTCCATCTCTGCCGATAGTCGTCTCTTTCGACTTCGGCACGTTCAAGCTGTTTCTTTGCTCGATCCATATTCCTCTTCTCACTGTCCAGCTCTGTAGCGATACGATCTTTTGCAGCACGCTCCTCATCTAGGGTCGCCCATAGGGCTCTGACGCTTTCCCTAAGCGAATCTATGGCGCTAGGACGACTTGCGGCCGATTCCAGGTGGGCATTCGCGGCCTGCAGTTTATGCTTGTAGGTCTCTTTCATCGCGCGCTCCGACTCCAGAGCCTGGTGTAACTGCCTGATAAGCATCTCAGCAGTGCTGGGATCCACAGTTGATGGGAGCCCAGGTTCTGTCGTGTTAAGATTTAGGTCCCCCGCCCGAACTATATCGTCGCTGCCGTAGTCCCTAGGAACTTCCGGCGGCCTTGGAAGGGCTGCAGTTAATCCAGCAGACCTGGTAAACATCTGCCTCCCTGCGGGGGAGGTGGTCTCAGTTTTTGGCCCGGGTTGCGGAGGCGGCATGGGGCTTTCCGGAGCAGGCGTAGAAATTGGCTTAGGCATATTGCGGGAGGATCGGGCCACTAACTTGAAACAAGCCGTAACTGAAGACTCAAAGACCATTGCCTCCTTGAACAATGGTGGACTCCCAAGATGACTGGTCGGAAGCTGGGGGAAGTGGGTTGTCTGCTGCACACCGAGCCTTGGGAATACCGCCTAATGCTTTTCTCCATTGCTACTGTTATTGCTATTATCACTCTTTCGTAATTCTTCTGGCTTAGCTAGGAAGGGGGACTCATCGCCACGTTGCCCCGCCAGAGCCTTGTGTTCGTCTACATTACAGGCAGCAATCCACCCCCCTTCATGCAGGTGGTTAAAGAGGGTCAGTAAACGAAGCCAATGACCAGTAGTGAAAATTAATGCCCAGTGTCCGGTGCTTCAATATTTCGCGTGGCATTGTTTCATTGGCCTCTGGGCGCCTCTGGCTTCGCTTATCCTGTACGAGACGACTCGGGATCATGTCATGGGGGCTGTGTCTGTCTGTCACCTTGGTCGCCTCGTTTTTACCAGATTTGGCTGGCTAGAGAATGTCAATTAGCCCAAAGCCAAAAGCCACGCGAAGATATGAGGTGCGAGGGGCCCAAGGTAGATCTCTGCTTTAGCACACTGCCGTGTCGCAGCAGCTTGAGATACAACTTCATACCCAAAAGCCCCAAATCTGCGTGCGGTATTATTACGACTTCCTAACCACACGTACATCTCGGGGCCGTCGTCGGCGCCATGTCTTCCGACTGGCTTTCAAACCTCCTGAACCAGGCCAAGTTGGACAGTGGAACTGATGCCGAGGATATTCTCGTTATTGGAATTGATTTCGGAACTACGTAGGTGCCGCGATTAACGCTCTAGCCATCTCCTGTCTCACGACTCCTATTATTATCATACATTATTGGTTTTCGTTGATCCTAACTTCTACCACATAACTCCTTAGCTTCTCTGGTGTCGCCTGGGCTACAGTCGAAGACTTTGACCTCGAAGGGATCAATCTCGTTACCTCCTGGCCTGGGACAGGGCGGGAGGAAGGGAAAACACCAACAGAACTCTTCTATGAAAATGGCCGGATAATGTGGGGTTTCGACGTGCCTCGGGACGGAGATCCAATTCGCTGGTTCAAGTTACTCCTTCTCAAAGATGAAGACATCGAACCGGAGATTCGGTCATCCGAGTACTTTCTCAGAGCCCGGAGAATGTTGAAAGAAAGCGGTAGATCGGCAGTGGGCCTAATTTCAGATTATTTGAGGTGCCTGTGGAATCACACCATTGACACCATTGAAGCTGCCCATGGTAAATCCGTCGTCGACGCGTTCCAATTCTGCGTCGTCGTCACGGTGCCTGCCATCTGGAAGTCCTATGCTAGGCAATCTATGAGGGAAGCTGCCAGACGCGCCGGCATCCTACAACAGCGACCCGGTGGGCGTACCAGACTCGTGTTTGCGCCTGAGCCGGAGGCGGCAGCGCTATCCACCCTTTCCGAGAAAGGCCGCAAGCCCCGCAAGGGCGATATATATGTCGTTTGTGATGCCGGGGGCGGCACGGTGGTATGTTGTCTGGGGAGACAAAGTGGACGAAGCACGAATTATATCTCAAGGACTATATCAATACTAATTGCACCCGTAAAGGACTTGATTAGCTATGAAATATGTGACATTGACCCAATCCGCCTCAGAGAGATTGCAGAAGGTGCAGGTACGACCCCCCTCCCCCTTTGTTTCGTTCGACTGTTCGACTCTAGTTATCACAATGGCGTGGAAGCTCAAACACAGTCGGCTGAATCCCGCCCCATAAAACAACAGGTGCGCTCTGTGGTGGTATCTTCATTGACGAAGCCTTTGAACGAATCTGTAAGTCCCGTCTAGGTAGAAAGTGGGATCGTCTCAGCAACGTAGGAATCAAAGATATCATGAAGGGGGAGTGGGAGTATGCCATAAAGCCGCAGTTCCGGAGAGACCAAGCAAACGCGACCAAAGAATATGTTGTCAGTATCCCAGCAGAAGCTTTCGTCGTTGACTCTGAGCTTTACGACGATTCTCGAGAGCCGCACATAAAAAACGGCCGCATTCATTTCAACGGGTATAAGTTGCACTTCATAGCTCACAAACTGGAGTAGGAATTTTCGCTCATCTAATATGATTCAATAGGTTGCATATCGAAAAGGCGTTCACGGAGACGGTATCAAGTATTGCAGAGGTTATCGACAAGCAAATTTCCAAATCTTCGAGTGGAGGAAAAGTGGTGACGGTACGCCTACCATTCCCTCCTAGCAATTGTAGAACTTACGGCTAAACCACCAATTCTTTAGGGAGTGATACTTGTGGGTGGCTTAGGAACGAGTCCGTACTTATACCAGTATCTGAAAGAGAGGTACTCGAGTCGGAAAATCATTGTCCTCCAGTCTCGTGGGGCAAGACCGTAAGTTACCCTCCACTCGGTCCTGTTACCCGACCCCCTCATACCCCACTCAAAAAAGATGGAGCCATGATTCTATTCTTCACTGTGGGCTGTGGTGATCGGTGTTGATGCAATATCAAAGGCGTACGGCCATCTGTCGGGGTGCCATAATCAAAGGGCTCCTCGACGAGGCCACCAATGGCTTCGCTGCTCCAGTCATGGTGGTTTCAACCGTACCTCGTGCCAGCATTGGTGTCACTAAGATGACTCCCTGGATCGATGGTAAATTCCTCGAGGAAGACAAGATGTGGTGTCCCGAGGAGGAAATGTATTTCGCAAAAAATCAAATGGACTGGTTCATTGTACGGGTATGTTTTGTGCATTTAAGATACCCCTTTACCTTCCCTCTTAGTTGAAATAATAACTTTAAATAGGGTGAAGTGGCCACCCCATCGAAACCAGTTCGAGGCAGCTATCGGCAGACATTCGAAAAAGCCTTCGACGGAACATTCCAGGTGAGAATTCTTGAGTGCGAGGACGAACGGGCTCCTCCGCGTATCACGGACAGTGTCAAGAAGCTCTGCACGATAGAATGCAAGCTCGACATGCCGTTCTCGTCACTGCCGGACTTTGTAACCGCGAGAGGGAAGCGGTTGAAGGAGATAGAGTTTGAGATTGAGGCTATTCCGTCTGGGGCGTCGGTTGAGTTTGCGGTTCATAGAAGTGGAAGGAAGCTGGGTGCGCAGAACATAGACATCAAGTTCTAATACCCGAGATCTGGCAGGCAGGAAGACCCCTCTCGGTGCCTGATTGTGTCTTTGATCACAGAGTCGAGAGAATATATCTGTAGCTATTCAGACCCTAGGAGCGAGAACGAGGATCTGGCACAGTTATAACTTGGACTGGCCATAGAATTCAGTTTTCCTGTGGCGGGGCCGGCTCTTCCGGGGCTGCCGACTGCCAACAAGACTCAGCACGATTCGCACAACGTCGAGCCCCATTCATCGCAGAAGCCGTCGCGAGGGCTGGATACTCTTATAAATCCTAGAATCATCGTGGCGATAGCCGTAAAGAGCAAGTGTTCTTGGCAAAGTGAAGCGTCGTCATCTGTCATTCGAACTGGCTTAGCTGTGTCTCGCATTCTTCAAATTGGCAGTCTGCGCGAGCGAGCTAGTGCGTTAATGGCCTAGCCTAGATAGGCGCAAGCGAAATCAGGATGCCGACTATCCGCCAGGCGCTACCTGCGAAGTCCGAAGCTGCTTCGCCTCAACCCTTAACTTTGTCCACTTTGTACAGCCACACATACGCCCAAGAACTCTCACGTTGACTGATGACTAAAGCTGCACAGCCTCCAAAGCTCTGCATTGTGGATGCGAGTCTGGCCGAGGGAGCCCAGGTATCAAAGTAGCTTATTATTTCAGGGTCATCCGCCTCTGTCAGCTCATCTCCTCATTTTAGAGTGAACCTCGATTCCCCTTCATTCTCTTCCCCCAGCTGAACTTTCTTCGTCAAGGTGTTCCGGAGAGCGTCATTCCCTTCCAGCCTGGTATTTGATAGTGTCAAAAGCAGGAAATTAACCACCGACAACGAAGCTTAGATCTCTCTCATTGAGCCAGACAAACTCCGACAATGTCAGCTCACGGTTACTATGGCGGGGGCGGGGGCGGGGGAGGGGGCCAATATCCTCCCCAGCAACAGCAGGGCGGGTACGGACAGAACTACGGCCAACAGGGCTATAATCAACCCCAAGGGTACCCTCAGCAAGGTTATCCCCAGCAGGTTCGTTGAAAATCCCGCCGATCCGACCGGTGTCCTGGCCCATCAACTCTAACCAAACTTGCTCCAGCAACAATACGGCGGTCCTCCTCCCTCCCACTCACCCTATAATCAGGGGCCCGGATATGGCCCTCCTGCAGGCCAAGGATACGGCCAAGGGAATCCTCAGCAGCCGAGCTACGCTCCTCACCACCAACCGCCGAGCTATGACCAGCAAGCAGGATACGGCGCGCCGCCCCAACCGACATATGCCGGCGGCCCTCCACACCAGCAACAATACTCCTCCCCGCCTCCGCACCAGGGCTACGGAGCCCCCCCTCAAGACTACGACAAGCGAGGCACTTCGCCCTACCCTCCCCAACAGCACTATCAGGGCGGTCAAAACCCAGACTTTGGAGGCCAACCGCCATATCAAGGCGGTGCTCCAGCATATCCCGGTGGGCCCGGTGGCCCTGAGGGAGACCGAGGATTGGGTGCAACTCTCGTTGGCGGAGGAGCCGCAGCTTGGGCGGCCCATAAGGCTGGAGGTGGCATGCTAGGGAGTCTTGGCGCTGCAGCCGCTGGGGCGGTTGGTGCCAACCTGATTGAGCACAAGTTTAAGAAGTGAGTTTTTTTTTCTTTTCCCTTTCCCTTCTTCCCGAGACTGCACCCCCATGAGAACGCTTTGCTTACAATTCCCCAGGCACAAGAAAGAGAAGAAGCACAAGAAGTACAAGCAGCGGGGTGGCGGACATGGCTCGGGCAGCAGTGACAGCAGTGACTCGGATTAATTTTCTCCCCTTCGTGCAGATGGGCGTTGTGGAAGCGGCCTTTGTGGGACTTCTTGATGGTTTTCTTTTGTGTCCTTTTTTCACCCCTTCTTGCATTTTCTGTTTTGCTCTTCCCGTGCAGTGTTTCGAGGTTCGTTTTGGAAATATATATCGAAATGGAACAGCGCTGAATACGGCAATATGTAACACCCGACAGTTACCCTCAAGTTCCATTGCTGTTCACTTTCCTGAGCTGTAGCAGAGTTGGGTTGAATCCATGCGTGAGCCTAGTCTACTTCGCCAGGCGGAACTCCTTGCATCCCCTTCCAACTCCGACTCTGACTCCAGTGCCGACTCCCTCTCCATGTCTTCATCCGACGGGCACTCTCCGCTAGCTATTATAGCCGCCAAATCTTCATACCCAGCCCCACGTGCGTACATTTCAGGTGTCTTGCCGTCCTCATCAGCCACATTCCAAGAAATCCCCCCAATCTCCTTATATATCTTCACCAATAATTTCACAGCACCCCCATTGCCGCGAAGCGCCGCATAAGACAAGGGACTCCGGCCGTTGACATCCAAACTGTCCATTTGAAACCGGCCGCTCTCGTGCAGTAGCTTGATCATATCCTCGTGGTTGTTCATCGCGGCGTAATGCACCGCCGTGCCCCTGTCGTAGTCGATCCTGCTCGCGTCAAATCGTGGATCTTCGAGCAGTCTCTTCATAATTTCGCAGTTACCGTAGGTGGCGGCATAGGACGCGGGCACCACGCCAGATTCGGTGAACTGGAGATCGATGCCCTTGTGTTCTAGGAGTGCTTCTACACACTCGGGCACGCCCCAGTCGCAGGCGCAACTTAGAGCCGTCATTCCTTCGAATCCGGTGGCGTTGGGGAGGACTCGTTCATCCGCGAGCAGGATTCGAGTAATCTCGGGGTTCTTCAGATGAACTGAGTATATCAGCGGCGTGCGTTCTGAATGGTCCGGCACATTCGGGTCGACTTCGGGGACGGTAAGGAATAGCTTGATGGCATCTTCTTTTTGCGATAGCAGGGCATAAATCAAAGGCGTCACTCCGCTCGCATCTGCCGCGGTGGCGCTACCTCCAGCATCAAGCAGCGCCTGGATGTTTTTAACATGCCCGCTGGATGCCGCGAAGTGCATTGCAGTCCGCCCAGAATCGTCGACGGCGTCAACTTTAACACGCGGATCAGCAGCCAGCAGCTCGACGACGCTTGCATTATCCCTGAAATCATATACTGCCCAATGCAAAGGCGTGATGCCGTCGTCACCACAGACGTTAGGGTCAACGCGAGGATCAGCCAACAGCATCCGGACGATGCCTTCGCTGTTGTAGTAGACGTTCTTTATGGCGCAGATCAATGCCGTGTCGCCGCATTCAGCGATGACGTTCGGGTCAACCCGCGAGTCTTGTAGAATCAGTTTGGCCAATTCCTCGTTCGCGTTCCTGGCAGCAATAGAGAGTGCTGTAAAGCCAGGACGATTATGTGCATTGACATCGACCCTTGGGTTGTCAAGGAGCAGCTCGACCATCTCGGCTTTGCCTAATGATGTAGCAGTGCAAAGGGCAGTATTGTTTATGTTGTCTCTCAGGTTGAGATCAGCGCGATCAGTCTCCAAAATGACCTTCACAACTTCAACACTGCTAAACGCAACAGCGTAGATAATAGGCGGCATCGGCATCCAATCCACTGGTTTGCTAAGAACAATATCGGCCCCGGCGGCTAGAAGTTTGCGCATCGTGTCGGTGCGTTGGCGGGCCATAGCCCATGAGAGAGCCCTCGGGTGCCGGCTCTCAACATGGCGCTTGTAGAGATATGGGTTGACTGTACGATAGAAGCGGGCATTTGTTTGCGAGAGAGAGTTCAAGTCCTTCTCGTGTTCAAACCATTCAATCAAGTAGGTGATGACGTCGTCTGATAAACTCTCAAATCCCGCCATGGCGTCGAACGGCTGGCTCAGCATCTACTCGAGGGCGAGAGAAAACGGTAAATGCACGTGCTAATAACGCTTGATCGCGTACGTCTCACAAGAAAAAGCCATTCTCCATCTTAAATAGTTCCTGGTCGTCCAGAGAGGGCCGAAGGCGGACAATGGGCGAACCCCTTCTTCCACCAAAGTCCAACCTGCGTGGTCCGAGCGTAGACGGGAGGTTCAATACGAAGTTTTTCTCGAGTTAGGCAACGAGTGCGATCCTGGATGATTGGCTGGCAATAATCATAATCCCTGAGCATATCGTTCGAATAGATGTGGGGTCTTCTTGGCTCTGGCTCATGGTCACTACGAAGTAAGAGTGTAACCATGGAACGCGCGATTATAGCCCAGGAACCCCCAAATACCACTGTAAAGAAGGCCGTTTCCCATCTTGGAATGAGTCTCAGCGTAGGCGTAGTCTGGCACCGTTTCGTCATGGGCTTGGAATGTCGGACTGGTTGAGTAAGGATCAAATATGAGAAGCTGGATTCCATTCCAGCAACTCATATATAGTGTATGAAGCTATTTTATTTTCTGATTACATGAGGAAGTTTCCTGACGTCAGGATCTTTTCCAATTCTAGGTCAGGCTGGAAATGGCAGTATAATCCCTCCTGCGAAGAAGTCAGCGGACAGTCTCGCACGAGGAATTCTTACGTGGGGGAGAGAGGGAGGCACCGTACAGGATCGCTTGCTGCCTTAAAAGTGAACCGGGCGGCCTCCTCGTTGACTATAATCTTCTCATTGCCCGTCCCCGCGCCGGCGGCATCGGCGAGCAGCTGAACCTCGCAGGACCTCTCCATCAGAGTGTAGAGATAGGCGGCCTCGTCTACAGTCTGGCCGACGGTTAGTAACCCGTGGTTGAGAAGGATTAGGCCCTTGCCCTTCTCTCCGAGGCACTGCGCGAGCTTTTCACCCTCCTCATCGTCCAAGACGACTCCGCCAAATTCGTTGTAGACGCCGTGGGCATCACCGTAGAAGTACAGGACATCTTGGTTGATCATGTCCAGCCTCTTCCCGAACGCCGAGTACGCCTTTCCGTACTTGGAATGAGTATGGCAGGCCGCGTTGACGTGAGGATAACGCTTATGAAGGTGGGAGTGGATCTGGAACCCGGCAGCGTTGCTAGGTAGATGAGTAGCACCACCGACGGGCTCCCCATCGTGATTGAGAAGGATCAAATCCGAGACTTTGATCAGACCAAAATGCACCCCGAGCCTAGAAAAGAAATTGTGAGCCATAAGGAAACCACTGGGCCGAGGGAATGCGGTCTATGCTTACGGGTTGGTCCAGAAGCAATCCTTGTGTTCTTTGCAATCGTTAGCGACACCAAGTGGGAGCCGGCTGATATTATTATCCGTCTCACACTCACCAGGATCACGAAGACTAATGTGCCCGGCAAGTCCCTCACAGAAGCCCTTTCGGGCAAAGACGCGAAAAGCGCCAGCCAAATGTTCGAGCATCCATCGACGCTTCTTCTCGAATGAAGTAAAAGACGGAATCCCCGGAAGCATTGCGCCATGCGAGATGCGCTGAATCGCACTCTTTTCCTCTTCGGCTGCCGTCTTGTTCTTGAGGATCGTGGACAGCGACATGGGCTCGGTGGCCGTAATGGTCGCGGTCAGAGAAGGGGCCATTGTCGTCGACAGAAAAAAAACAGATAACAAAACAAAAACCTGTTTTATGCCTAATTGCAAGATGCACTTCGAAATTAGAACAAGCCGGATGCCTGGCATAAAATACTGAAGATGCGAGTCAACCGCTTGTTATTACTCTCTTCTTTAGGTGTCGACTCTGATCAGTGTTAATGGACTCTTTCGGAGTTACTCCAACGGATGCATAAGATTATTATCGATCGCCACACAATTTGGAGTTCGGAGTTCCCTACCCCAAGTCGTCGGGGTAGGAAAGGCTGGTACAACCCCAACGGAGAGGTGTCTACAAGAGACGGCAAGAGACGGCAGATGGGGGTTGAGCTCCAGGCATGTAGCATTCTAATGTATTTTGATATTTTTGTATTCTAATATTTTTTAATATTTTATTTTTGTATTATAATTTTTCAATATTTTATTTTCGTATTCTAATATTTTTTGATATTTTATTTTTATTTTCCTTTTTATTTTTTCAGGGCGCTGCTTGTGTCTTGTCACCCTTTGTTCAGTGCTTCTGAACAATTCAATTTCTATCGTCATTTACAAGCAGCATATTGGTGACTGTTCATCGAATTGAATCTAGATTTTTATGTAGTAAATACAATGCAGTGGTCGAATTGGCAATGCGTCCTTCGCATCGCCAGATTGGTTAATGCTCAAACGCGAACTACAGCGTTAATAGGTGTGCCCGCGACATAGCTTGAGATTCCTTTTAGGACAGCATTCCGGAGATTTTGAATCGACTCCGCCGAGAACCAGGCGATGTGCGGCGAGAGGATGAGGTTTGGAATCGTCGCATCCAACAGCGCCGACACTCCCCTCTCGGGCGGTTCCGTTTCGTAGACGTCGATGGCGGCGGCGTTTAGTCTGCCCTCTTTCAGAGCAGATGCAACGGCTTTCTCGTTCACGACTCCACCTCTGGCAACATTGACGAGAATGGCATCTTTCGGCATGAGCTTGAACTCCCTGTCCGAGATCATATCTATCGTGCAGTCATTTCGCGGAACGGTGACTATAAATACTGTTCCCAGCCGCAAGCAATCGTCGAACGATATTCGGCCCTCTCTGGGCGATGATGACGCGGCCTTCCTCTCCGAGATGAGAACTTTCATCCCCAGCGCCCGGCCGATTTCCGCTACCCGTTTCCCCAGATGGCCGTTGCCGAAAATGACGAGGGTTTCGAGAGAGCAGGTGCGGGGGGGCTCGGGGAAATGATGCCTCAGGGTCCGCTTCTCCTTGTATTCGTCGGTATCGGTGATTCTAGCGTGCAAATCAACAATCTTCCGCCTCGCGGCGAAATACAACGCAACGGCGTGCTCGCTGACGGAAGACACACTGATTTGCGGCGCGTTGATGACGGTGACGCCGCGCTTCCGGAATTCGTCCTGGTCCACCCAATCGACGCCCGTCGACATGGCCATGATGCACTCGAGCTTCGGGCACGAATCTAGATCCGACGTCGTGATGGGGAGCGCCGTCGTGATGGCAATCGTTGCGTCCCGGAGCTTCGCGGCGACCTCGTCGCGGGTGGACGAGTTGTATCCCGTATAGCAATGGGGAAAGGAAAACTGCGGCATCGTGCAATGGCACTCTTCCAGACAGACAATGTGATGCTCGCGCGGGGATCGGACCATCGTTACCAAAGACTCAAGAAGAAGGTGGCGTATTATATAACTGCGTAAAGGCGCGCAGGAGAACGCACTGGGCAGTCTGGACACACAAGTGTTTTCGAAGATGCACAGTTGTATGGGATTCTAGGGCCAAAATCCAAGGAAAGTAAGCGAGACGAGGACATCCTGTCTGGGGATATGGGCGGTACCTGGACTAATAATAAATGGGCCATTTTAGCTTGGAGCTACACTACAAAGTACCTCTCTCTTTTTCTCCTCCGCGATCTTGATCGGCCACGGGCTCCTTCCTCGATCCCGATGCCGTGTTCGGTTCGGTTGATTGTCGGTTATTTACTCGGAGCTCGGTAAATAGCACCGGGAGTGTTTCTTTTCCCAGATTCGAAAAGGCGGAGAACCCCACAAAATGCACGCAATGTTAAGGTTACAACTTACAAGGTGTCCAGCCGCGTTACCTGTATGCTGCGGGCGGGCCAAATCACGCTTCGCCTCGTCTGGGGGCGCGAATTAGAAGTTCCTTTATATATCTTGATTGAACCAGGAGTCCACAATGCGGCAAAAGACTGAAGTTCCGGCTTGCAGATGGTGCCAGAGGAGGTTTGCAAGGCGGGAGCATCTCCATCGCCACGAGAGAACTCGTGGGTATCTCCCTAATGCGACTTGGACGCCCCCCCCCTCTCCCCTTTTCTATGGCTCCTTATTAATTATTAGACACCAAGGAGAAACCTCACGTTTGCAAGTGTGGGAGGACTTTTTCAAGACGGTACGAGTTTCGACCCCGCTACTAAATCGTCATCGGAGTACTTGATCGTGTTCGATCCTGCTGACCGGTGGCGACCAGGGACCTTCTAACTCGACATGTTAAGCTCGCCGAAAGCCCCGGGGGCCATGTAGAAGTTGACGCGGAACAAAAGAGCCCATTTCCTGAGCTTCCAAGCTTAATGGGAGCCACTGCTGCCTCGAATCCACTCTCAGACTGTCATCCGGCAAATGCCAACACGGCCATGCCATCGCCCATGTCGGCGGGATCGGCTGCCAGCCACTCCGGCCTCTCAGTAGCGAATGACCTGAACGTCATAGATTTCGACGTGGGCGCCTCATCCGATCTCGATCTACTCTGGGAGAATCTCGAGTTTCATCCGGAACCCATGGATTATACCATGTTCAGTTCCGGGTTTCCCTTCAACCCGGAAGCATTCGGGCACTACGGCATATCCGAGCAATCCGCCCCCTCTCATACCCAGGATGCACTCCTAAGGTCGGTGGAAGAATCTTCGGATGAGCTCAGCTGGCAGGATACGTACGCTTCACGTCTTCCGTCTCTGCAACCAAATCAAGACGAAGACGTTGCTTCGGCAGGACCAACGCCACTGTCTTCCCAAGCCCATAGCGATATGGAGAACCATACGGCGAGAAAAACTCTGTATATTTCACGCGAAGCATACAACCGGATTCAGGGTCTTATAGATGCCGAAAAGCACCACCTCCCGCCCCGCTTCCGGCTTCCCTCAAGACATGCCCTTTGTAGATATGTTGAAGGATTCTCGGGTTTCCAGGCTCATGTCCCCTTTCTCCATCTCCCTACAATCGACTTCATGCAGATGCCGTTGGAGTTGACCCTCGCAATATCCGCCATCGGAGCCCAATTTCGCTTTGAACGGCAGGAATCTTACACCCTAACCCAAGCCACCAAGTGTATCATCAATCTGCGACTGGGGCTTGACGATGCAGGTTCCTGTGTATCTACGCCCCAACCGATGCGAACCGGTTCCACCGGAATATTTAGCGCCGGGCCCCAGAGTGTCAGTGATGATGGCAGCCACCGCACTGAAACGGAGCCACCGTCGAGGGTGCGGCAGCAGCAGCAGCCATTAGATATACGGACTTTGCAGGCCATGATCATCGTTACTTCGATCTGCACGTATAATCACCACGACCTCCTTCCCCACGCCTTTGTGCTGGCAGATCAAATGGCACATCATTTGCGACACGGAAGTTATCTCGGCGGCGACGGAAACCTCGTTACCAACGATTGGCGCGAGTGGATCCAAATTGAAGACCGCCGTCGAACCATCCTCACCGCATTCTTGTTTCTTAATATCCATACCGTTATCTATAATATCCCACCGCGGCTGATGAATAGCGAAATCTGGTCCGTCCATATACCTCAGCCGGAGACGCACTGGCAGGCTTCTACGTCGAGGAAGTGGGCACAGGCGCGACGCCAAGACGCACCGATAAATGTCACTTTTGGCGACTCTTATTCGCATCTGTTTGCACCCGAGCCCTCCCAGGCCGCTCGAGATTACGAAACCTCGGCATTTGGAAACTTACTGATCATGCATGGTATTCTCCAGCAGATTCACCTTGCCAAGGAGGCCTTCATGGGCCTCGACACTGCTTTTCGGGAACAGTCCGGTTCCCAACTCCCCGACGACATCGCGAGGAGATTCAAGTCTGCGTTGCAGCGCTGGCAGCACAAGTGGACCATGAACAAGGAGTCCTCGACTGGGCCCAATTCCCCAGTGGGGCCCTTGGGATTCAATTCCACCGCCTTCTTTCGCATCGCCTGCTTGAGAGTAGATTTCAACATTGGCTCGTATTGGAGATTCGAAACGCGCGATGCGGCGGTGATCGCCGATGCATTCAAGCAGGCACCGAGGCCGCCTCGTTCGCCGCGCCTGTACGCCGCCGTGCTCCAGAGCGCTCATGCCCTTAGCATCCCCGTTCGACTGGGCATCCAGTACGTCGCGAAGACCCAGACCCTTACCTGGAGTATCATCCATAGCTTGTGTAATTTGGAGTGCGCCTTGTTTCTGAGCAAATGGCTGGAAAATCTCGGCACGGAGGACCAAGCGCCGTTAAAGGAGGAGGAGCGGCTGCTCGGCATTATCGCTGGTATTTTACAAGAGACGCCCTTCTTCGAGCCATCTTCACCATTTTCCTTCAGTGGCGCGGTAATCCGGCGCATGTCTGCTGCCATAATCAGGTTAGTAGCAGAGTTGTCTACTGGCGTGCATGTATCTGAGTTCATGGACTCCTTTGAAGACGCTATCAAACACTATGCTTCGTATCTCGAGAACGCTGTCGAACTCGAACAATGAACCAGAAATGACATCAGACATACAAATCTCTCGATTACAGTTCTCTTGTTAGATACCCAACAATGATGGGCCTCAGTGTCTACAGGGCATTATTTTTGGGGCCCTAATGCTTTTACACGGCATACGTGGATTAAAACTAAGTGATGCGAAGTTATCATGACATCAGGGGCACATTTTCTGATATATGGCCAAAGGTTTCCGTGCTGACATTCGATTTCCTCCTTTCGGGATTTCGTGCCGATGCCGTCACGTACGAACCCCTAAAGCCTGGCGGTAGAGACCTCGATCTTATATTGCTGCTTACCCCGTATCCTAATTACCGACCCCCCTTTACTAGGGAGCCGAGGGACGTGAGCTGAGATCCTAGTACTGCTCGAGGCGTAGAAAGGTATCTTCCCCACATAAAACGGGGCGGAGGTACTACTACATCTGCCGTCGTCGACCCCGATGCTGCTGCGTCACTCGGGGTCGTTCGGGGTCGTTTGGGGTCGCTCGGGGTCGTTTGGGGTCGTTTGGAATAGCCTCGGGGTAACTCCAATCTTAGCAGCGAGGCTAAAACCCCACGGGGGTGGGGTGGGCCGTCCGGGGAAAGCGGAGAACTTTCGTACCGAGCTGGGGTGCATGCTTGGCAACGACAATGACAGGCTGCTCCTGCACTCGTGGCTTTCCCCAACATCTGGGGTCTGGCCAATCAAGAAGTGGGTGATTCTAGCTTTGTCCATGAAGGAAGAGAAAGGAGACAAGGGCATGAGGATCAGTAGTGCGAATCCCGGATGAAGGTATAAGAACAATCTTTCCTACGTCTTCAATGTTTGGTTTTTACGTTTCTGCTCCGACCGTGTGCCGCTCTTAACATTTATTCGAACTGATAGTGTGCTTTCCGATCATACATATTCCCCTTTGCCTTGATCCCGTTCCGATCGCTATGACGTCTCTCGAGGCCTGCGAGGAGAAAATGACCTCGAGCGGATCGGTCAAGACCGATCCGGAGCACTCTGAGGTCGCTGTGTCAAGCGAAGTGCCCGTGTATGACGAAGCCGAGACGAAGAGAATTCTGCGTAAGGTCGACTACCGCCTCGTCCCGATGCTGGCCATCATGTACTTACTCGCCTTTGTTGATCGCTCCAACAGTTAGTGGACCTTGCAATCTCTGCAGGAAACCCCTTTTCCTGCTCCTCCTGCCCCTCCTCCTTCCCCAATTGACTCAAAGGCTATAATAGTTGGAAACGCAAAGGTCGCCGGGTTGAATAAAGACCTGCACCTCACCGGAACGCAATATAACATCGCGCTCACGATTTTCTTCGTCCCCTACATCATTTGCGAAATCCCCTGCAACATCATTCTCAAGCTCAGTCGGCCCAGCGTCTGGCTGCCGTCGATTATGATCGCTTGGGGTGTAGTCTTGACCTTGACGGGTATTGTGAAAGATTTCAAGGGCCTTGTTATCTGCCGTTTCTTCCTCGGAGTTACAGAGGTATGGCTTTATTTCTTCCTTTGTTTTTCCCCTCGCCCTCCATACTCTGATTCTAGTTTTAACAGGCTGGGTTTTTCCCGGGCGCGACGTACCTCCTTACGATCTGGTATCTCAGATACGAAGTTCAGACTCGTATGGTCGTCTTCTTCGCCGCCGCATCTCTGTCTGGTGCCTTTTCCGGACTTCTAGCTTATGCTATCCAACATATGGATGGTATTGGTGGTCTTCGAGGCTGGCAATGGTAGGTTCGACCATAATACGAGAAAAAGAAAATCCAAAGGCGGAAGACAGGCAGCTTACCTTTTTCCTGTGCGAAAAGGATTTTTATCCTAGAAGGCATCGCCACCGTCGTCATTTCTGTACCCCTCTACACATTGCTTCCCGATGACCCCTCGACCGCCAAATTCTTGTCTCCGGACGAAAGGCGGTATTTGGTCCTGCGCCTTCGACACGAGCCTGGATCGGCGCATTTCCAAGCGGAGAATTCCGACAAGATGGCATTCCGTCAAGTGCTGGCTGCCCTTAGAGACTGGAGGATTTATATTGCAGTGGTATGTACTTGGCGGCCCCCAATGCAGCTATAAATATCAGGCTTGGTAAAGGGTGTACTCGATGGCTGACAATGTAGACAGATTATCTACTGCGGCAACACGGTTGGGGGCTATGCGTAAAGGCCTTTCCCAAATACTACCTAAGGAAATGAGGAAAACGGTTTTCACTAACTAGGGGACACCGTTTAGGTTTTCGTTCACAATTCCGAGCGTTATTCGCGAGTTGGGATATAGTGCCGCAAACGCCGTATGTACTCTCCTCTCCGATGCTACTTGTCTCTCTCTCCCCCCCCGGCGGGAGCGCGGAATCGGATCCTTCTGAGTAGGGAGATGAAAATTTTAACTGATCATTAGCAACTATTAACTATTCCGATCTACGTCCTGGCGATGATCTGCACAGTCGGCGTGGCCATCGCGTCAGACCGCGCGAAGCAGCGATACAGCTACATTCTTCTCGGCGCTGTCGTGGCATCCTTGGGCTTCATCGCCTTGATCGCATCCCCGCGTCCAGGCTGGCCAGGCTTAACCTACGGCTTCCTCTTCTTAGCTTCTAGCGGTGTTTATTCCTGCATTATACCTACTATCTGCTGGATTGGTAAGTTCAACGCTGCTCACAAAAAAAAAAAAAAA
>PGIR01000354.1:0-17087 GCA_002812735.1 Scedosporium dehoogii | reverse complement strand
CCGTTCGCGCAAACCACCAAGACCAAGAAAGAAACTAAACTAACCAAACCCCCACAGGACCCAACAGACCCCCTCTCCCACCTCTGCGCCTGGCTCGCCCTCCTCCCCCAAGCCCTCTGCATAGTCTACGTCACCCTCTCCCTCTCCACCCGCGAAGCCGAAGTCCTCCTCACATTCGCCGGCCAACTCGCCTGCGAAGCCGCCAACTTTCTCCTCAAGCGCCTCATCAAAGAAGCCCGCCCCGCCCGCATCCCCGGAAAGGGCTACGGCATGCCCTCCTCCCACGCCCAGTTTGTCGCTTTTTGGTCCGTCTCCGTGGCGCTTTTCCTCCTCGTTCGATACCGGCCGATGGTTAGCGCTACGAGCGCTTCCGAGCACCGTAGGGGCGTTTGGCCTTTTACCCCGCGCCTCGTCGTCTCCGTCGGGGCGCTCGTTACGGCGTTTGCTGTTGCTGCTAGTCGGGTTTATTTGAGCTATCATACCCCGAAGCAGGTGTGCGTGGGTTTCGCCGCCGGTGTGGTTTGCGCTGCGGGGTGGTTTGCCGTCACGGCTGCGTTGAGGGCTTGGGGGGTTTTGGACGCGCTTTTGAAGTTGGAGGTTGCGAGGGTGTTTCTTTTGAGGGATTTGGTTGTCGAGGAGGATCCTTGTTGGGCGGGGTGGGAGAGGTGGGAGGGCTTGGTGAGGGGGAGGGAGAAGGCGCGTGGGAAGGGCAAGAAGAGGAATTGAGATTGAACCTCTACTTCTTTTTCTTCTTTCTTTTTTTCCTTTCCTCCCTTTTTAATTCTCTTTTTTTCCCTAGTTTTTGTTTCGTTGCATCGAGAAAGCATTTAGGTGTCATGGCATGATTCCAGCGTGAGGAGCATACATGGAGAAGGAAGTCAGACGGAGGAGCGAGTCAAGGAATGGAGATCGGAGATGGACCTTGGCCTCATCATGAGCATTTTCTTTTTTTGGCGTGTATAACAGCAAGCATAAACATCTGTATCATAACCAAGCCCCAAAGCTTTAGATCAGTCGTCCTTTACAGGATACATCATTATGAAACGCGTTTGTTCGGTTTCGCAACATCACCTCTCGGATCCACCCTACTTGTCACTCAACTTAAACACATTGAAATATAAGAGTGAAAAGAAGATTTTTCCCAAAAGGAAACGAAGTGATCGTTTGTATTCCAAGTTTCTTTTCCTAGCTAACGTCGACATGGTAAAGGAGCTCCCCTCGCCCCTTCTACGCAATAGAAGGTGGTAGTGACATGCCGACCAAAGAAAGGGGACCTCGCCAGTGGGCCACACAATATGACAAAAGAAACTCCCCGGGAGCTCGAACCCCGAAAAAATATCCCACCCATAAATGAAAGACACGCTGGGGATTGGTAAAAGAAATGAAAATTGAGGGCAAAGGGGGAAGCTATATGTTTGTAGCAGTTGTGAAGGGGGTGATGAACAGCTGAAGAGGGGGTAGGCAGGGGATGAAAGTGAAGAGGAAAAGTGAAAAAAAGTCCAAAAAGAGATGGCTGTCGGGGTTTGCTCCCCAAAAACACCTGTTTCCTGGTTGCGCCGTCAACTCTTCTCCATTCAGACTCTTCATCGATTGAGATAGTAACTCGTTCCTCTTGAATATCGGAAAGGCAAAAAACTGTGTCCAGTTCCGTTTCATCCACACGTTCCAGTTCACGGATCGTGTCTCCCTGCAGTGAGTGCATATGATATGAAACGGAAGACCAAAAAACCAGGAATAGGAAAAACAAGACATAAGCAAAGTCTATGTGATCTCTGCCGCCCAGGTTATAGTAGTAGTAAAAGTAAGGAAGACATAAGATATCCTATAACGCCATGCAAATGCCAAAACCAAATAGGTATAGGATGTGTTCTTTGCAGATCGCAGCCTTCTCCTCATCATATCCTCCACTTGGCATCGGCCAAGTAGAAAGAGACACAGAGAGAGAGAGGTCAAAACAGAAACAACTCCAACGCGCGCCTTTTATACAGGTTGCCGGCCGTCACCTAAATCAAAATTATCGTACCCAGTACACTCGATCATACTTCGTAAACTCCGACCGTTCAGATCCAGTCCGCCTTTTTCACCTCGGACTGGTCTCGGAGTACAGAAGATGAAGGAGGTGATTGACGCGGGCTCAGCTGAGTCCTGGGTGGGGGAATCGTAAATCCAACACCCCTGGGACTCGTCACCTTTGTCTTCTTGGGGCTCTCAGGTGGTTTGTAGACGGCGGGGCTAAGGGTGCAGTCCTCTTCCCTCTCTCCTGCTGTTTTCTTGTTGTAGTCGCCTGCGATGCTTGCGTCGTCGGCGTACATTGTGACACTGTCATCGTCACCATCGTTCGGGGTTTGGAAGTCCATCGCCACGTTACTCAGAGGACTCGGTCTCTGCTGCGCATCAGCACCCCTCGCCAAGGGGCATTCCAAATTGTGCACCTTGTGGGTGTCGTGGAAGTACTTGGAATTTAGAGGCGGCATGTTGTCGACGTTGGACAGCCGAAGGCCGATTTGCACCGTAGCGTGGGATGCCAGGGACGAATCCCGGCGGTGGCGGAATCCGTGGATCGGCGCCGGAGGCTTAAGCGTACCCACATCCACCATCACCTCTTTAGCCGACGGGTCATAGGTAGTGGCAGGGAGAAGTGTTGGGGGTTTTAGAGTGCTGTTGTTGTTGGGGAATAGGGAGTATGAGTTCTTGGGAGCATGCGTCTGATGGGGCTGCGCTGCTCTGAGTGCCGTCGCTGTCGCGGTAGGGAAGACGGCATGAGACCTCAGAGGGTTCACCCTGTCGTCCCAAGTATCCTTCTTCTCCTCATCCGAATCATAGCTGCGCCGGCCGTCTGAGCCGGCAAAGGAGTCGTCGGTGTTCATCCGTTGAAGGCTCGTCGGGACGTTGGTAGATTGCCCGGATGCCTCGGCATCCCGAGAGGGCCACATTCGAATTCTCTGCTTGAAACTCTGCCTTCGCTCCTCTTGGTATTTTCCGTCTTTGTCGCGTGGGCCGATGGTCGATACCGAAGTAGATCGCAAAAAGAGATGTAGGCCACCAGTCATGAGGCCCGACACATTTGCAACCACGGACGCAACCATGGAGAGCTGGAGTGCCGCATTGGTGTCTCGGTTTCGCTGGTTTTGGAAGGCAAGGGAGAAGAAGAAGGGAATAATCAAGACCTGAAGAGAATTGTTAGAAGACAGGACCGATGGTATTTGAATAATAAAAAAAACTCACAGTCGAAAGGAAAGCCACCGCAAGATAGTACACCATCCTCGAGGAGGCAGTCCGCTCCGTCGGGTCGATTGCTGCATTCCTGTGCAGCTTCATGAAGATGATACCCGTGGCTGCCAAGACACCCACGCTAATAATCGTGAGGACAACGAAGCAGCCCATCGAGTACCTCTGAACAAACCAAAAGAGAGAGGCAAAGCAGAAGTTTGGGGGTCGAATAAAATGCGTCACAAGATAGGTGACGAGTAGTAAGGTGCCCACAATGGTAAGACAGATAACCACGCTCCATCTCGTCCTTGGTGGGAATGGGTTCTTTCGTCTTAGGGCTCGGATCGCTACTTCGACGCCGAAAATAAGTTGGATATAAGGTACGATGAACACGGCTATGGTGAGAAGCCCTCCAGTTAGTCCAGTCTGATCCCAAGAACCGATGCCGGAAAAGCTCCTTGTCACATACCTGGCAACATCATTTGCGAAACGATGGTGCATCCCAAAACCTGGGAGCCCTTTAGACCAGTCGATTGCGCAACAGCAAACACTATGCCTTGAATAACTATTCCGCAAGACAAGACAAAAGGAAAGGTCTCCGCTGAACCTATGCAGTTGAAGGCCGAAGTCCTATCGAGGAAAAAAACATGTTAGTACTTCCATTTTTGTTTTCATAATTCGACCGTCTCGCTCCCGCCTCTTCTACCGTCCGAAGTCTCCTAGATCCTAAAGCCCAGTTCCGCCCCGAGACCCATTGTCCGGTATCTCTGCCGCTCAGGACCCTTTCCCATCCAGCGAGTAGTCAAGCGCGAGATCCGGAGTCCGGAGTACCATACCTAAACTTGTACTTGGGGTTGTTTCGCTTCGCCGTTGCGTAGCCATCCCATAATATCCCGAGGGCAGTTGCGAAGGCCGCCACTACATTGAAGACTGAAAGGATGATGGTCGAGGTTCGTATCGACTTCGCTGCTTGGAATCTGAATTGTGAAATGAGGTTGTTCGTCGAGTTCCGTCCACCGCCCCGAAACGTTCCATTTCTGTTGTTGTTATTGTTGTTCCCATTGTCATTGTCGTTGTCATTGTCGTTGTTGCCACCGCCTCCAAATTGCCTCGCCCACAACTCATCCGACCGAGGTTCTATCCAGCCCCAGCTAGAATCCATCTTGTGCGTGTTACGGTCGACCTCAGGCGCCGGCCTGATTCTAAGGCGAGGAGGTGGTGAAAAGGAGGCAAGTCGTGGCCTCGTGAGCCGTCGCAGCCAACTGATCACTCCGTCGTCCAAACCATCTATACGATGGGATATTGTCGTCGACTATAACCAATGTTCCGTGTCGTAGACGGGAGGTTGAAGGGTGAAATCGATGTTGAGGGTGGGTTGGAGGAGAGGAGGAAAGGGAGAGGGAGGAGTGGAGAGCGGACGAGTGGGATGGTAAGAGGGAGAGGAACGTGGTCTCGGGCTGAGCAGGGGTAGAGATGGGGAAAGAGTGTGGGCCCTAGCTGGGGGGAGAATCTTTGGTTCGCCTCAGATGGAAAGGGAAGGGAAGCGGCGTACGAGCAGCATGTACCTGGAGAGATGGACTGGACGAAACAGATCCTGTGCTGTATTGGACCAATGTCTCGGACGGGAGAGGAAGAGAGGGAGAGAGACAGTGAGAGGATGGGAAGGACGGCACCAAACGGCCTAGGACGTGGAGAGGATCGAAGTGTCGAGTACTTGCCCCCCCCGCGAGAGCAATCGCATAAAGTGAGCAGCCAAAGTAACCAGATTGAGAGATGGGCGAGCCAGGTTTGGCCGGGGTTATCGGGAGGGTTGTAAGACGGCCGGCTCAGATCATAACCGAAGGGAGGTATGGTGAGGACGGACAAGGGGTTAGACGAGAGCACACACTGTCGAAAGATCGAAACGGGGCATGTAATTGTGCGTGTGTGGCAAAGCCAAGCATGGATGTTGGTAGATCCGCGTGTGAATGGCAGATTGGTGATGCTGGAAAAGCAGGGTGTATGCTTGTTTCTGTTGTATTTGGGTTAAGAATGAAGCACTCGAGGCAGCCAACGGCAATATCGGCCTAGATCTGAAGTTTAATACACGGATTGGTGAGAAGCAAGGGAGTCTACAAGCAATATGCAAAGTGAAGAGAATACAGAAGAGAAGAGAGACGTCGAAGTGAAATACAATGGCTGTTTCGAGCAAAGACGGCCAACTACCGTCACCTCGGGGTTTGCCTTGTCGAGCAGCTGTGTAAGTCTGCCTGCTACGTCTACCAAAACTAGTAGGGCCTGTAATGTGCAACATGGCTGCAGCAAAGCTCCTATCAGTCCATTCTTCGAGAAAAGCCATGTACGGCTAAATGTCAGCGCTCACTAGAACGGGCGGAAGACGAAGAACAGAGCGCTGCGAGGACCTGGATGGTGCAAGCGATGGCGCTGTGGTCGTCGCGGCGATCGCGCACAGCAACCCAAGGGCGAGGCCGGGCGAACAGTGCCTTCATCAGGAGGCAGCATTTTCCCCGCTGCCTTTTGGGGTTTGAGGCAGTCTTGTAACATATCCAGGTTTCGACTCCCCTGTCTGCGGGCCCCTGGAGGCAGGGTTCCACGGCTGGGCTAGGCCCTGCGGGTTTTTAGCCTCAAGGGTTAAGGTGGTAATACTGGCTCGCGAGGGGACTCGGCCGGGAGATCAAACAAGCAGGACTAGGAACAGGGGAGAAGGGAGGCTAAAGTGCAGGGGGGGATTGAAGAAGAGAAGATGTGAGACATTTCAAATCGAGATCTAAATTACACTGTGTAATGGTACCAAGGTTACCTTTTCAGCTCTGATTAAAAGGAAGTACTCACAGTTCTTAACACTGTAGTATTTGCAAACGGCAAGTCCTGTCTGGACTTGGCATCAGGGTTCCGAGTCTGAGGAAATGGTCTGTGCGTACCTTCCCCACATTCTAAATGGACTTCAATTGTTGGATAGCTTCATCGCTCTTGCCCGTTTGGCCATAAGTGGGGGATAAGCATATCCACACCTTCCTCGCACCACCACGGAACCGGCCCATTGTGGATTCTCTGATATCACACAATGGCAGGAGCGATATCTCGAGTTTCGAAATCAGAAGACAAGAAACCGCCCCGATAAAATCATCCGGGATCCCGTACCCAAAAACATGTATACTTGTACCTGGGGTCCTTCCCAATACACGGATACATCGATATGGGTATTCAAATCAGAATTCGATGTCGTCACCCCATGGCTCCTGCTCCTACTCCTTCAATTCGGCTCGAAAGACGGGAAGGTGATAGCCACGGACTAGGCGACATTGAAGGAAGGGAAGGAAGGGAAGGAAGGAAACACTCCGTAATCATTACCCAGCAGACATTAATAGACATCCACGACGCCAATTTGAAGCCTCGAGCTGGCTTACAACCGCATCTCATCATCTCAGGCTTCCCATGTCGTCCACCATTGACCAGGGGGCTCATTGCGACAAACTAATTCCCCTTCATCTCATCATGTCTGCCTCGCAGTGGATTCTATGCTCCCGACTCCTTTTGAGGCAGGGTTATGCCCTTGTAGAATAACTGGTGGCGTTCATTGTCATCCCAGCTTATTAGACTGAATCCTCCTCTATCTCGACATCCCTGGCCACACCAGAGAGGGCTGCTGCCATTTTTGGACTAATTGCTTCAAGCCTCTCTGAGCACATGTCTTAGCCATGTCTGTACAGACAGTCTGCGTGCTTCGTAGGGAGTATTCGAAGGTGAATCTTCCATGTGCAGATCAACATCTTAGGCGGGATTGGCGTACTATGATACACATTGTGCTTCAGGTCGCCCAGTCCATCCGTCGGCGTGGGTAAATTTAGCTTTTTTTTTCTCTGTTCTCTCTTTTCCTAATATATTCTGGAACATTGGAAACAAATCTCTCTCCCGCAATCACGCCGTCCGTTCCTGACGTGTGGTTCGTCGAGATCGGTTGAGCTATCATAGACATACCCTCAATCCCGCGATTCTTGCATATCGATACAGCGCCGTCTCTTCCGTTCTGTGAGAGGGATGTTTTTTTCTAACAGTTGATTATCCTTCCACTTACCAAGGAACAGAAGTCGGAGGATGATTGTTGCTGCCATGGTTCTATTGCACCTCTAACCTCCAACTTGGTGCAGAGGAGATTTAGAGAGGCGAGATGTTCGGGGAATATTTCCTGGTCCGCTCTCTCGAACTCATCATTTATCGCAAATTGAAAGCTACGGGAGTCTAAATGAATATCGAACTGCACATATTATTCTGGTGTCCCTCTCTCCTAACAGGTGAAGATCTCTCCATTAAACTGCGACAAGTCCAACCCTACAGATATTGGACCCCAAAAACCCACCAGCTAGGGACAAATAGAAACGACGGGTAATATCACCCATGCAGCCTACTTGCAATACACGGTCCACAGAATCTGGGCGTCTTGTTGCATAAGGAGTGGCAAAAAAACGGCGGCGACTCCGTCCTCCCCCCTACGCCTCGCCTGCGTAGGTTTGCGGTGTTAGTGGGACCACGAATCGTACCGTTCCAGCCGTGGACTGGCATGTTTTTGTAGCCTCGTCTAGAAGCTTGCCGTTTGCCTTGACCTTTTTTTCTCCCTTTCTGGGGAGGTTCTTCAAAGATTGGGTGGGGATGTGATGGATGATCTGCAATCCGAGATTGACCTTCCTATATGTAGAAGTCTTCCCCATTTCCAACTGCTCGTGGTGGGCTTGTCCGGGACAATGCCTGGGAGATTTGAAATACGATTTGACCTCTACTTCTAGTATTCATTGCTATTGGGTGCTAGATTTTATTGTTGAATCTAGCAATTTGGACCTTTTGATATTGACTAACTCGGGTTGAAGATTCCAATCGCCTGGATGCTATGAGGGAAGTAGGAAAAGCGTCGAGGAAATAGGAAAAGGGCAAGCCACCTCATTGCGGGCTATATTCGCTCTCAACGCTCTCAAACACTAGGACCATACGAGTCCCAAATCCCGCCTACCATACAATCTCGCATAACTTCCAACGCCATCCACCTTCTTTTCCGCTCACCATGGCGATCATATCGTCCAGCCGGCTAATGCCCTCAATTATCTTTCGAGACTGTCTATCGCGGCGATCGCCGCCTGGGACCAGAGAATCTTACACCATCTTTTTCTTCTTTCTTTTATCTTACTTTTTTGTACGTGCAATGGAACTAATGATGAAGTCCTCTTCCTCGAGGAAAACGAGGTATAGAGGGTCCGGCAGCGCGGCAACTGAAGATGAGATGTGCATTTTAGCTGAATGATATGCAATCTCCGGGTATCAGGTCGGAAGGAATAAGGGAAACGGATGGCCCAAGTGGTGTCAATGTTCCGGTTTTGTCTTTTTGGGGGTCGGCGCTTGGTGTTTCTACTCAACCACGCCATTTGTCGGTCGAAAGTTTCCATGACGAGTTGGTTTCCATGGTGGCTGTGGGATGGAACATGTCTTGAGAGACGGGCAGAGCATGCGAAAGTGGTCGTGAGAGTGGGTGTAGGAGCGCATGCAGTTCGATCAGGTGTAAGTGCCTTGCGAGGTAGGTGAGAGAATGGTCTCTCGAAAGCTGGGTGGGCAGATGCCGGTAGTTGGGGGATGTAATGCGAGGAATAATACGGCTCTTTTTGGCTCCTGGGGGATCAATATAACCGATTAGGATGTTTTTTCTATGCGTTCATGTTTGTTCTTGATGTCAGCTAACAAGGCGAAAGGTTGGCTCTAGTAGATTGTTGGAGTGCGAGAAACGAAGCATCACCTTGACATAGAAAGGTCGATAGGAGAGAGACCGATTTTTTCTCTACGACATGCCATTCGCGGATAGGTTTGCGGCTCTGGAGCAGGACGCGTTCATATCGTTATTTTCGAATTTTCTTCTCAAAGTAAAAAGGAATCTCGCTCAAATAAAGAATCCAAAGGCGACCATAGCAAAGATTATATCGTATCGCTCACAAGCAGAATAGAAATAGATCGCAAACATATCGTGAAGCTGCCTCCCCAATTCATCACTAGAATCCGTCATCTCCAAAAAATAGACTTTTCCACCATCCGGTAACTGCATCCTTGGGTCCCGGATCTTCTTGGACAGCAGCCTCTTCGGTCCGCCCCACGAGAGGGCCTAGGCCCAGAGCTGCTCTCTCCTCCGACAAGAGGCCCCTCGGTCCCGTAGCGAGCTCATTGCTTCTTGCCCTTGGCAGCCTGGGCCTTGAAGGCGGAAGAGATCTCGCCCGCGGCGTGATAGATGACGTAAAAGGGGATAAAGACCCAGAGCATGTTGAAGAACACGAGATAGACCCACTTGTACATGAAGTTGCTCGTGTCGAGGTTGATGTTGCCCGTTAGCCACTCGGGGCAGAACGTCATGAAACCTGTTGCGCGTAAAGTTAGCACGAAATGGAGGAGGAAAAAGCAACGATAAGCCCGAGTGTTCAGACGAAGAATGAATATCGAGAGTTCACCACGTCCCAAGAGGCGAAAAAAAAAAAAAAAAGGATTAAAAAAAAAAAATCACATACCCCCATAAAGCTCACAAGTAGCAAGCACAATCATCCAAACGTTCGCCATCGGATTCCTCTTCACCAACCCCCAACAAACAGCAATCGCCAACGCCGTATCGAAAAACACCGTCAACAACTCCAAGCTCACAACCCCCAAATCCACGCCAGCCCACCTCTTATCCGCCCTAGCATACACCATCCACAGCTTCGCGAACGCGTCATCCCCAACCTGCGGCCCGAAGACGCGGTCGGAACCCGTGCCAAGGAAATTGTAGGGCGTCGGGTAATACGTCGCCGCCGCGTCGAGCTCGGAGACGGCGACGGACGAGAAGAAGCAGTGGTAGAGGAAGCTGCCCTCGAGGATGGTGTGGCAGAGGGCATCGGCGGCGTGCCAGATGAAGAGGAAACGCGTGGCGGTGGAGGCGGAGGAGGGGAGGAGGGCGCGGGAGAGGAGGATGCCGGTTAGGGCGATTGCGACGGTGCCGGCGAGGGAGTAGAGGGTTGTGGCATCGAAGAGGTCTGGGGGGAGTTGGGAGGTCATTTTGGGAGGAGGGTTGGTGGGAATTTTCGAATCGTATGAGCGAGACGGTGCTCCGCTGAGTTAAGACTGGCGGTGATGGGATCTCGTGAGAAGGGGAGAGAAAAAGTTCAATTTTCTTCTCGATTCGCACTCGAAGGCGGCTGATTGAGATTTCTCCACACGCGGTCTCTCTCTCAATCTTCTTGTCTCTCGGGGTGCTATCGGGAGCTGCAGGTGGGTGGGCTGGACGTTGAGGAGGTCGGGGTCAATTTCAATTTGGCAGAACCCGGGAAAGCTCAAATGGTGCCTGTTTTGATTGGGGAATGCGGAGATGGCCCATGCTCCCTGAAGCTTCATCGCGCCAAGGCACCAGTGGAGAGCTGTCAACATTATGTATCACTATTCTCTCTCCAAGGCAAAAACTGGACATCATTTTCAAACTCAATTTTGGCACAATTATCAAGTCGGATTAATTCCTCTGCATTGATCTATACGTTGCTTCTATTCAACCCAATTCGCCTCCCGCGACATGTTTGCTCATAGGTTCTGAGTGAGGTAGATCGACCATGCTCATCTTTGACCCAATAAGTCGCTCGGCTCCTCGAGCTTCTCAAGTCTCCTCAAATCATCCGCATCCGAGTTAGATCAAGTTGCCGCCTCCCTGATTGTTGTTGGTTCCCCTAGAGGGACTATTCGCTTCAGCGCGAGCATCGTGCTTGCTCTCGTTGTACTTGTCGCCGAGGGCATCCTTGGCAGCGGAAGCACTGTCGATGTAGATATCGGGTTAGCGAATGATGTCCTTGCCCTCTCAATCCAAGGGACCGTGGAAGGAAAGATCTTACCGGGTGCCAATGGGATTGTTGCTGTCCTTGGCAACCTCTTTGTTGGTCTCCTTGGAGACACCAGCGGTAGCTGACTGGACGCTGTCGGTAACGTAGTTGGCGGCCTTCTTGACGGGTTCCATTTTGGATATGTGGGATTCGAATTGAATTGGTTTGAGCTTTTTGTAGAGCAGCGTAGATTGATTGGTATTGAGAAGCTGTGCGTTAGTGCGTGCTGGAAAAGAGAAGATGGAGCTCCTTTCGACAGAGGAGAGGTCTCGTTTATATACACGATTCTTCACCGATCGACTTCGATGCAGAAGTTGCGGTAACTACCACGGAGCGTTTGCTACGTCATTATTTCTCAACGCTCAGTCCACACGACCTGGTATTCAACCACTCCTCAGATCTTCCTCTCATAAGAAGATCGATGTGTCTCTTGTTTGTCAATGGAGATCGTCGTTCAACAGTCCATGACGATGCGTGACGTGTGCCAAGATGGCAACATGGCGAAATGGGGACGCTGCGTATGGAACGCATACATACTACTCACCGTACGTCAACTCGATGCAGTACGTGGCACGCCCGGCAGGATATGTGAGATCACGGTTCCGTTCCCTCCAAACGTGGATCGAGATGCTTCCGCTTCAAAGTTTATGCCTTGTGGGGAAAACAGGGACCCTTGATATATCCATTGCATAAGTGGCTTGTTTGAGTTCGCGGTTCCTTTTCTGAATACTATTCTAACGACGTAGAAGTCCATCCTATTGAGGTTTGGTGCCGGAGAATTTCTTGTTCTTTTAGTAAGTGCCGGCCGCGAAGCTCGGCGGAGGGTAGAGACTTGCTCTCTGCGATTGAGTGTAGACATAGAGAGCACGAGGTACTACAATTCCCTCCAGCTGTGCTGCAGCTGAGATGCCCATGGCGCCCGGCAATAAAAGGCAATCATGGTGACTCCTAGGCACGAGTTTCCGTGGTCTTTCACGGTCCCCTACCAGTCCCACATGATGTCACGATTTGCCGTCCTTGGTGCTGCTACGTCAATGTAAGCTCCTCGGTGCGCCTGCTTTCGACCCGTTGCTCCCAGTGGCTCCTCGCAATGGGAGCTTATTCTCAGGCTGTCGCGTGCCAAGTACCGGATGTTCTACCCTGCCCTTTTAAGGTTATAACTCCACGGGGCTTTGTTCCGTGGTTTGTCTAGGATTTCCTCGGTCCGCATGAGACATGTGTACGTCAGTGAATGAGAGACATCTTGACCGTGGAAGTTCTAGCTGACGATGGGCCATACCCTACGGTTTGGGCGTTCTCCCCTTACAATTCTACTAAGCTCTTGGGCTAAAATGCTCGCCCCTTGCTAGCTAGCGTTCATACGCTATCATGGATTTCCACGGTCAATTCTTAAGACGCTCTTCGTCTAGTCTTCTAACAAACTTTGGCGGACTATGACGATCCCCCGATGCAAAGATAGCTGATCGATCACCCCTCCGTCGGACCGCATAGCATAGCCTATGTCTTGACCCCTCTCTGTCTACCCGCAACATGAACGACAAAAGTCCCGTTGAGCGAAGAGGGAGGGCCAGCCGAGACGAATTTACTTTGACGCAAGGTCTCTTTCGACTCATCGTGGTTTGTGGCTGGGACTCTTTTCGGTGAACCTGAACAACTTGGAAATCAAGCAAGTCAGCCCGTATAGCTCAGTGGTAGAGCGCATCACTAGTAGATCTAGTGAAATGATGAGGTCCCCGGTTCGATCCCAGGTGTGGGCAACCAGCAACTTTCATTTTCTTTTTGCCGGTTTCCTCGGGCCCCTCCTTTTTTTGAAATTTTCAAGGCTAGCTTGCTGGGTCCCATATCTGGCCCCTCCGGGGACTCTCCAAACCAACAGAGCTCAGTCATTCTCGGCCTTGTGGCCTAATGGTAAGGCGTTAGATTTCGGCTCTAAAGATTGTGGGTTCGAATCCTACCGGGGTCGCTTGACAAGTTCAATTCTTTTTTTTGCTTCCCGAGATCATGCTCCAAGGGGCGCCCATCTGGAGATGGGTTGCATTATGTAGGTACCGCTGTTTAAACCATGACGAAACTGAACCTCGCAGCTATCTCGTTTGGGTGTACTTCGTAAGTGCTGGGCATTTTGATTCCATTCAATTGTTCTACGTCATGACTTTGTTTTTGGCTGGTAATCGATACAAGATTATGACATTCCCCTTCATTTCCACTTACACCAAACGGAAGCCTCAAATCGAGATCACCATTCTCGTGTCGCAATGGGGCAATTCTCTAGTTGGCTAGCTGAACTTAATCTCAGTTCGAGGACTTGTAATGCACGAAGGTTGCCAAGCTACGCGTCAAAGGTGTCTTTCTACTTCGCAGGACTAGAACAAGATAAGTTTACTTCGCACAGACCAAGACATTCACTTATACATGACAGTGACCCCGCCAACTGGTGCCTGTTCTGCCACTTACTAACACCTGTCAACCTGAGGTAGGAAAGCATGTACAATAGTTGTACAAGGCTGTCAGCGAATGTTAACAGATACGAAGTACGAAAGGCATATTTTCGAAAGACTTGTCTAGAAACTGCGCAGCAGATTTTGCGTCTTAAATACTCCCTTCAGGTACGAAGTACAGCAATTAATGATGAATCGATCACAAGCGAGGCCCCCGGCCAGCCAACCACTACTGCAGGACTGACTATAACTCGTCTTGTCTGCACCCTCTCGTCGCAGCCAGTTGACTGAAGATATCAATCTTCCATGTAGCTTGCCACCTATCCCCTTCGAAATCACCGCTTCCAATTTCGCCGTAACTCCTATTCTAAAGATTCGAATCCGTTCTAACTAGACGTTTCCCGTATCCTTCGCCTGCCCGCCGCTTATACAGAGAAGGTATACCGAAAGAATATGATTCCTTCGTCTCCATCCTGCCCAAACTAATCCCCACAGGTGAGCCACTCCGGCTCGCGCTTCAATCCAGCCTGTTCAAACACCTTCCAGAGCTCTTCATCTTCCAACGCAGATAGCTTTTCTCGCACCTGATGCGCCAATTCTCCTTCCAACGTAACCCATTTTGGATTATCCCTGAATAGACGGAGCACAATTCTCTTATCTTCGGCTAGTAGATCCGGTAGATGATTTTTCAGAGAAGGTTTCCTCGCTAGCGCTGCAAATACTTCCTTGCCGGCCAGGCCTCGAAGAAGCTCGTCGATGCCATCTTGTCTCAGAAATTCTAGTGCAACTTCCCAGTCCTGATCTACCAATTGCAATAAATCTGGGCGATAACCAGATTTCCACAATAGCGCGCAAAATTTGGGTGCGTATACCATACCCGGCGCCGAAATCCCTCTACCGCCGTAGGGGGACTTGTCTTTCAAATATTCCATGTCAACCCGTCCGGTTTCGAGGATTTTAATGCGTGCCTGGACACTTGGCCTCCCAAGGTAGAGGCCCGGCGTGCGCATTGTTATAGCAGTCGAACCAACTTGGACCAGTGGAAACCTTGGGCAAACGCTCATCGTTGGGGCGTTGACGTCAATCTCCTTATAACGAAGTAGCTCCTGCAAAGCAGGCAAACCATTTTCATTGGTATCGATATCTCCGACAAGGTGGTGTAGAATGGTCCATCCATAGACGTCGGGGTTGTGCCAGTCCTCCAGCCCCATCCCTATCACACGTTTGAGCATACGCACGCACCTCGATTTGACAGCTGCGTAGGGCAGACCCCTTCCTTCCTTGTCTATAACAGTCGAGTTGGTGAGCTTAGTTGCTAACAGCATGTTGAGGATAGCAACGTTCCCACTTAGGGCAGCGTAATACAAGGGACAACGGTCGTCGTTGTCTTTTGTAGCATGGCATGTTGTGCCAGCATCTAGAAGGAGCTTGACGGCCTCCGCATTCCCGCTCTCCGAGGCATAAGAGAGTACAGGCTTACCACTGGCATCAAGGGAGTCCACATACATACTACCATGATTTAAGAGGGCCTGCATTGCTTCCACAAAACCCTTCTCAGCAGCATATGCAAGAGCACACTTGCCACCGTTATCGCAGGCGTTAACATCGATGTCTCCGCATTCCACCAGGGAATGTATCATCTGCGTATCCCCCCTCTTAGCAGCGAATAAAATCGCCGACATGCCCTCCCTATCGTGGGCGTTAACATCGATGTCTCCGCATTCCACCAGGGAATGTATCATCTGCGTATCCCCCCTCTTAGCAGCGAATAAAATCGCTGACATGCCCTCCCTATCGTGGGCGTTAACATCGACGTTTCCAGCTTCTAATAGGGCTTCCACCACGCCAGTATGGCCTCCAAGGGCGGCGTGTATGATAGGCGACCTGCCATCGTTATCCCGAGCGTTAACATTGTCGGTAAATGACAGAAGAAGAGAAACGCAAGCGAGGTTGGCTCCACCAATGCAGGCAAAGTGCAGGGGGAGCAAGCCATCTCCGCATGTTTGGTTCGCATTATCCCTTGATACTAGCAGCTTCAAGATATCGGTTCGACTAAGGAAAGCAGCAAGATCTACGGGACGAGTCCGGGAGCCAACCCAGCCAGGAAGCCGTACCTGGAAAAACTTGTCGCTTCGCAGTATAGGATTCCGGTCTACCTGACTACTAGAAAGCAGCAAGCGAACAATATCCACATCATTGACATCAACTGCTACATGCAGCGGCGTCAACGCATACGCACCGGACTTGCCATTTCCAAAATTTACATCGGCGCCATTGTTCAAAAGATACTCGCAGACTTTGTAGTGGTGGTTCATGATAGACAATATCAGAGCATTTCGGCCACCAGAGGGGTTTGAGGTCGCGTTAGGGTCGGCACCCTGGGCAACGAGCAGCTTTACCGTTCTCAGGTCTCCAGCCGACGCAGCTTTCCAAAGCGGTGGAAGCTGCTTACGCGATACTATCGGTATAGTGTCTTTCAAATTCTCAGTGGCATGAAAGTTGTCGTTGTGCCGCTGGAGGTCGGCTTTGTCGACAAAAGCGATGCGATTGCCTAGGCAATGTTCATCTGAGCATTTGAATGGTCTATCGTGCTCGTCCAGATGCTGTATGAGATCGCTTTCCTCTGTAAAGCCAGTGTGAAACCACTCACACCAAGGCTTTGGGCACTTGAATCGGAATGAGCCGTAGAATTGCTGTAGTATTCGCGACTCCATGTCTCCGACATCTTCTCTGAGAAGACGTTTGATCAAGCGCCGCCGAGGCTCAATTCGAGACTGGAAGTTAAACCAGGAGTGCCTCACGATGATATCCTGGGGCAAATCGCGTATGAGTCGCAAGATTTCCTCGCTGCTCTTGTTGGGATCCGTGGGTGTCGAGGTTGGATGGCGTGAATATTCCAAAAAGATGCGACTGGCCTGCTCCAGCACAGTACGGCGCAAGTCGCTTGGCACACCAGCCCATTGATATGACTCCAGGACGAGGACGTGATCGTACCAATAGGCAGCAGCGTAGTCTTGAAACCCATAGTACCCTCGAAGGGCAAACGAGCGTTGGTCCTGTTCCGGCAAGCCGAGTTTGAATGCGCACGATGTGAGGTAGCTGGCACAGAAAATAGCCATCTCGGCATGGTCTCTCATGAGAGACACATAGCCCTTCCTAACAAGGTAGCTGGCTCGTTGTGAGATTCAAGTTGCAACAGGTGAGTTGGAGCTTGGGGATTGTGGCTCACTCTCTTGCCGTCTCATGCACTAGCTTCACGGCTTGATCTCCGCTTGACGATGAGTGTTTCGCAACAAACATGTCAACCAGCGCGCCACAAATATGCTTGCAGGATCTAGCATGGGCATTCTGCGGCTTGCAAGTCTCGGCCTTTGCATCAATGCATCGTCGTGATTGTATCTCCCTCCAGAGCAATGCTCTCGGTGCACATACAAATTCTTGGATGGATATGTTGTGCATCAATGCATCGTCGTGATTGTATCTCCCTCCAGAGCAATGCTCTCGGTGCACAACATATCCATCCAAGAATTTGTTTCGCAGCCTCTCGCCTGGGCCTCGGGCCTTTTTCCAGTAC
>PGIR01000353.1:0-17113 GCA_002812735.1 Scedosporium dehoogii | reverse complement strand
GTCCTCGCAAAAAAAAAAAAAAAAAAAAAAAAAAAAGAGAGAGGGAAGCCCCCTCAGAAAAAGAAGACAAGACAGAAGAGTGCACCGCACGACGAGGTCCAGCCGCTGACGTGGTAGGCAAAACAAGATACCTGAAAGGTTGATATTAAACCACGACATCGGCACCGATTTAAGAAATTTCCCCGTAAGGGTCAAAGGAAAGAAACGTGTTCTAAAGTCTCTCTGGTGATCAGAGAGAGCGTGTGGGTTAATGTAAGGGTGGTGGTGGGAGAAAATGCATCATGTCAAACATGTCCTGCGTGCCTCGTTTCATAGTCGTCGTCGCAACGTTCGTAAAAAATGGTGGGGGATGAAGAACCGTAGAAAAAGGGGTATCGAGGGTGTAAAAATAAGCGGAGGCAGGCGAACATGTAGGCCATACCGATGAACCCCTTAGACGTACATGCTCTTCGTCCTCGAGTGTACGCGACGACCCTCGGCGCGGCGTCGGAGAGCTTCCTCTCGCTTGAGGACAACCTCGCACCACTTGTTGCGGCGAGGGCCCTGGCCGTCATCGTCTATGCTGCCCGTGTCACCACGGCCGATGAGCTCGCCGAGGACCTTCATCCAGCCTTCCTTGTCTTCGGCCGTGTCGGCGTAGAAGTCGATGACTTCGCCATTGTTGAAACGGATGCGGAATCCCTCTTCGACAAACATGTAACCCTCCTCTTCTTCGGCGAATGCAGATCGACGACGCTTGCCTCCCTTGCCGGTTGTCTCCTTTTCTGTTAGTGTGCGCCTATCATCAATGAGACGCTTGGCGTTGCCCAAGTTGATAGTCGCGCGAGGTTGGCGGGTAGCCTCGTGGTAAGCTGTCAGCTTAGTGCCAACGAGCTTGAAGTAACGGCGACGCCAGTACTAGCAACACACGTTAGAATAAATACACTCCTCATAGGTAGGATAGGAAATAAAGAAATGACAATTGGAGTCTGGCACTTACAGGACAGTCACCACCCTGCTGGCTGAGATGGCCCTCCCAATTCCTGGAAAGACGTTCCTCGGCGGCCTTCAACTCCCGAATGCACGAGTTCATGCTCTTGGGCATATCCTCATCGGTAGACCCCTTGGGCCGGGGGACGAAGAGGAGCTGGAGCTCAAGCTTGCCAATCTTGTACGGCGCACGCCTGACGACGGCCGTTGTTCCGCGCTTGCTCTTGACGCTCGACGCGAAGCCGGCCTCCTCCGTAGCCCACTCGTTGAAGCAGGCAACTTCGACGAGGTAGGGTCGACCGAAGCACCTCGACTCGTGCTCCTTGAGGCAGACGTAGGAGCGAGCGAAGCTACCGTCCTCGGCAACAAGGGGAGAGAGGAGGTCGTAGGCCGAAGGAGCTGCGTTGAGTTGGCGCGTCTGCGCATCTCTCTGCATGGCGAGTCTCTGCTCCTCTTCACGCCTTAGCATCTCCATTTCCCTACGCTTCTTCGGCGAAGCGAACATACGACCAAAAGTCGAAGTCTTCGTCTTGGTGGCCTTAGTCTTGGTGGGAGAAGTGGCAATGGGAGCAGGGGCGGGCTTCTCGAGCTTCACGTTAAGTGTGAGCTGGAACTCGAGGTCATTGGGGACCACGAGCTCAAACTCTTGGCCGATGGGTGCATTACGGGCAAGTTCAAGCCAGGCCGTGGTAACGCAGTGCACACCGTTATCCAGCGTCAAGCTAAACCATGTTCTCTCAGCTGTGTAAAGGTTAGTTTTTCATTTCACCCTTCAAGTCGGTTTGCTGGGAGCGGAAGCGGAAAAGAGATAAACCTACTCTTGGCAAGTGGCAAGTCGAGGTCCTTGACACCCATCACCTTGACAAACAATCGTCCCCTCTCACCGCTCTCCTCGGTGGCAAGCTCAGCGTTAAAGTCCTCCTCCGCAAGAGGATTCAGGCCGACGGCATTGCTCTCCTGGCCCGGAAGAGGAGGGACTGGTCCGCTCATACCACCATGTCGCTTCCTAACACTCCTTGGTCGAACCTTACCATTCCAAGGCTCAACAGTCCACGACTGGGGTCGGTCCGCCTTGACAGGCGAGTTACCAGCAGATCGAGCCTTCCACCTATCATCGGGATCCTTGTCACTCGCGGCAACGAGCTTGGTGTTCTGGCGCATGAGGTAGCCACGCTGTGTTTGAGTAGTAGGGTTAGCATTCTGTAATTGTGAGACATCTTTTTTAGTCGCGGTGCCCGACGCTTGTCCGGCTTGGCGGCCACTACTTGTGGCCTTCTCTGGCGAATCGTTTAGGAGTTGGTTAAAAGCCACCTTTTGTGCCTCGATAACCCTGTCGAAATCCTTATCGAGACTCAGGCCCAAGTCAAGATCCAACGTGAGACTACGCTTCTTAAAGCTGGGGTGTCTCTCCAAGTAGTCCTCTGTGCTGCTGGAAAAGTCGTTCTCAAGGTCGCGAGAGCGTCGGCTTAGGTGGCGCTCGGGGATGGGTGGGACTTCTGGGGCGAGCTCACGGCTTACTTGCCGCCTAGCCTCTCGCATGGCCATAATGTCAGAGGGGGTTGCCGAGGGACGAGTCCTTAGCTTCGAGCCAGAGGCGGACTTGATGGTGGCCAGTTGCTCAGGGATTTCGGGAGTCGGAGGTGCCTCCTCCTCCTCCTCCTCCTCTTCTTCTTCTTCTTCTTCCTCCTCTTGCTCCTCTTCTTCCTCATCGTAGTCGTTGACGGGGTGGTGGATTACCGACCCAGAAACAGACTCGTCGTCCTCATACTCATCAGGCTCTCCCCATCCAGAGCCGTCGTACTCAGGTTTTGAGAGAGGAGGTCGCTCATCAGGAGTGAATGGTCGCTGGAGGTAAGCATGGGCCTCCGCCATCGTAGGCCCTTCGATTTGGTCGGGGCGAGGGAGAACTGGGCCGTTCAAACTGGGGCGGTTAGAAGGAGCAGCGGCCTCCTCGGGGAGAGGTCGGTTCTCCTCGATGGGGCTGGCATGTGGAGTGAGGTCTTCCTCAGGAGCATCCTCTATGTCCTCCATGATCTGCTGCTCCGTAGCGTGCACAGAAGCTGCGCTCTCAGAGTAGTGGCTAGCCGAGTCATCATCCTTGTCCTCATGGATGACGAGCTCCTCGTCTTGATCCATAGACATCTCCCGGTACGAGTAGGTGTCCTCCCTTTCGGCCAAATCAGGCCGGACAATAACACTGCCTTGATCGTCATCCAGAATAGAGTCCTCTTCGGTAGATGGGATAGGAACATCAGGATCTAGTGGCAGAGGGCGCTCGGGGCTGAAGGGGGGAGGCGAGGAGAAGTGGTAGTCTGATTCTCTGTCAAAGATGCGATTGCCATTGACGCGGCGAAGAATGGACTCGCGGGAAATGCGAGGAGGAAGCTGGTATTCCTCCAAGCCAGAGATATCACCAATAGTATCGCCCTCTTCCTCAGCCTCAAGGGCTGCCTGGCTGGCTGTGTCGGTTGTCTCGGAGGCAGGGCTGCCGAACCTGTCTCGAGCACCAGCCCGGCGCATGCGACGCTCTCGTTGCTGTTCGGCAGCGGTCTTAGCGGCATTACCGTCATCGGAGAGCATCATAAGCTTCAACCGTTCTTCGAGAGTCATCTTGCCGTTGCCAATGTTGTGGATCTCAGACTTGCTAACCGACGCTGGAGGCGGCGAGGGCAGGCTCCTGTGAGAGCCAAGCATCCTCTCAGCAGTAGCCGAAAGTCCAGGAGAGCCCCGCGAGAACGAACCAGAACCCATCCCCGGTAGAGGAGGAAGGGGTCTGTGTTCGGAGTTCGAGTTGCTGGAATCGGTTCGCTGATGAGTTTGGTGTCCGACTGAAGCTCGGGTAAGCATGCCCTCGGGGGCAGGGCTAGAGTCATAGAAGGGATCATCACCGCCCCTCATTGGGCTATCATGTCGCCAGTCATCCGGTCCCACTACAGGAGTCTTATCCGTATCCTCAAGAGAGGCATCGAAGCTGTCGTCTGCTTCATCGCCCTCATGATGGTGGTAGAAAGGGTTGTACTCATCATCCTCGTCCGACTCGTAACTACCCTCGCGGGAGTTGGAACCAATAGATGACAAGTCGGGAGTCGCCATCTCGTACTCATTCACTTGAGGGGGCGCAGCATCAAAGGTGACGCTCTTGGTATGACGATGGAGGGTCCGATAAGTCTCAGCCTGTGACTCCATGGTCCAGGTGCCCGTGGCTTCGTCGAAGCTGCTCTTGAATCTAGAGGTGGAGAGCGAGGACTTGATAGGCGAGCCTTGCTCCCTCTTTGGTGTCTGGGGTGGATTGTCCGTTTCGGCAGATTCTGGAGCAGCGGCCTTCGTGGGGCTGTACAAAGGAATATCGGTCTTGCTTTGGCTTCTTTGGTGGCCCTTCCTTTCAGAGGCAGTTGGCGCCTCGGAACGCAGGCCAAGCGCCCCTCTTCCACCGAAAGCATTCCCTTGAACCTTAGCAAGGGGTCGCTCGATATAGGGAATACGGGTAGGATCGTATTCCTGCTTCTGCTCCAAGGCGAGGATGTTGCTGTTCTTGACCCTGGAGGCCTTTTGGAGGCGCTCGAGGGAGGAGCGTCGGAGTGGTGAAGGAGAGCCGGAGAGCCCACCGTACAGGCTATTCTCGGTGCTCGAGTTACGATTCTGCCAGAAAACCCTGGGTGACGTCTTGGCCTCAAGGGGTGAGGACTGGAAAGGCGAGGAATCCTGCTGGAAGTTCATCTTCTAGATTCATGCCGTTAGCGTCACTCTGCCTTTAACTAGGCATTGCTAGAGAAATCAACTCACCTTTGTTGTTTGGTTCCAGCTAGGGGAATTTCTCCGTTTCTCGGATGGGGAAATCTCTGTGAGGGCGCGAGGGAGGACGCCCTTCTTGGTCGGCGATGACATTGCTGAGTTTCTAGATAGGCGCAAAGGTTGAACCTGGTGGATTCCGTTAGCCTTGTTGTTGTTCTTCTTACCTCTTGACGTCGATCAGTCCTGGTTATCCTTACCGGGTCGGTAGATGACATGCTCCCCAGCATGCAATGCCTTTAGTTTCTCAACTCCCAAAGGCTAAATAGAGGCAATTGATGTTGTTGGGTGCATGAGGTCAGGGTTGGGGCCGATTAGGAAAGGTGGGCGACAAGATAGGTTATATCAATCAAAAGGCTGGTAAGGTCGACCCCAAGATTGCTTCTAACCCGAGTGGACTACTCAATGCCGTAGAGGAAGACCACTCTCTGTCGCTAGGGAGCGCACAGGTGAACCTTGTAGCCGAATCCGTAGACTCTCTTCTTGATGGACAAGGCAGGCAAGAGTTATATCGCAGACGATATTGCGCCTTTCTCTCTCTGATAAACTGCGAGCAGTTGTCTGGCGGAATGCCAAAAGGAGGAAGACGATTTGTTTTGGGATGGGATAATATTGTCTTTTTTGTACAAGTGTTCGTTGGAGGGTGTGTGTCTGGGTGTTCGGTTCGTTGTTTAATAATGGTTCAAAGGCTCCTGAGATATAGCCGTAGGATGCTACACACGGCTACCAAGATGTGGTGGTGCAGGTAAACAAACAAGGAATGGTCAGAAGAAGTTGGTTTGGGAAGATCGAGGGCGCGTTGCTGTGGAAACTGCGACCTTGAACTGGCGCAACGCCCGGTTCTGACTGGAGGAGGCACACCCGAGGCACGGACCACCAATTTATTCCTGCATTTTAAGGTGGCATCGAGTTTCAGACCATTAACCGATATGTACGATAGCTCCATTGCCTCTACATATGCATGCGAACGCAAAATTATTCCACTAAAGGGGTATTCGGATAAACGTGTAATTCTGATAAGGACCCCTCCACTCCGATAAGCCAGAAATTTTCAAAGAAAAGTGAAGACCAAGACAGACTCCACGACACCTGTGATTTGTACTTGAGCAGACTACCATCGACCACAGAACAACAACCAATCCGGCCAGCCAGTCCGCCCACAATGAAGCGGAAACTAGACGAAAACAACGAGCCAGTTCCTAACGAATCGCAACCCGCGACCAAAGAAAATGACGACAAGAAGGCTTCGTTTTCTGACTTTGGCCTCGACCCTCGACTAGTACAGGCCATAGCCCAAGAACAGTACAGAGAGCCGACTTTGGTCCAGGCCAAGGCCATACCACTCGCGTTGGAAGGGAAGGATGTTCTAGCAAAGGCGAAGACCGGCTCGGGCAAGACTGCTGCATATCTCCTACCAGTCCTCCAAGCAATCTTGAAGCGGAAGCAGGTTAGTCGATGCTCTTTTCCTAGTGCACAAGGGAGGAAAGTGACAGAAACTAACTGTTCTTTCTGCAGACAAACTCGGATGCATTTACCTCCGCGCTGATCCTTGTGCCGACCCGAGAACTTGCGGATCAAGTTCACAAGGTTATCGAATCGCTAGCGGCCTTCTGCGCCAAGGACATCCAGGCTGTCAAGTTGACTGATAAAGTCTCCGAGGCTGTCCAGCGCTCCCTCCTCTCCAACTCCCCCGACATCGTCGTTTCTACCCCTGCGAGGACTTGGTCGAATATAAGCTCGTCTGCTTTGTCACTTGATAAGCTCACACACCTGGTACTCGACGAGGCCGATCTTGTGCTGTCATACGGCTACGAGGATGATTTGCGGAATGTTGCCAAGAAGCTCCCCAAGGGCGTCCAAACGATTCTTATGAGCGCAACTCTTACCACAGAAGTCAACACGCTCAAGGGCATCTTTTCTCGGAACCCCGCTATTCTTAATCTACAAGAGAAGGACGGTGACGGTGAAGGTATTGAGCAATATGTAGTCAAGTATGTGTCCACAATAAGCTCCTCCTTTTCTAGTTGACATTTACACTAACTCTGTGACAGATGCGCTGAAGACGAAAAGTTCCTCCTCATCTACGTCATCTTCAAACTGAAACTTATCAAGGGAAAGAGCATAATATTCGTTTCCGATGTGGATCGCTGCTACCGCTTAAAGCTCTATTTTGAGCAATTCGGCATCCGCAGCTGTATTCTCAACTCCGAGCTTCCCGTGAACTCGAGGATACATGTCGTCGAAGAGTTTAACAAGAATGTTTACGATATCATCATCGCGTCCGACGAAAACGAGGTCATTGGCGACGAACAGACGCCCAAAGATGGATCGGAAGAGGCGGTAGCGGAAGACGGGAAGACCGAGTCAAAGTCCCAAGAACCCCCGAAGAAGAAGAAGCGGAAGACGTCACGGAAAGACAAAGAATTTGGTGTCTCCAGAGGAATCGATTTCAAGAATGTCGCCTGCGTCATCAACTTTGACCTGCCTACCTCCGCCAAATCCTACACGCACAGGATAGGAAGGACAGGGAGGGCAGGCCAGCGCGGCATGGCCCTTTCCTTCGTCATCCCCCGAGAGCAGTACCGGAAGCACGTCCCCACCTGGGTGGAATCTACAGAGAACGACGAAAAGATTCTCACGAGGATAGAAAAGCAACAGGCGAAGCTCGACAAGGAAGTCAAGCCGTACAACTTTGACATGGAGCAGGTGGAGGCGTTCCGATACCGAATGAACGACGCGCTGAGGGCCGTTACGAGGGTGGCTATCCGTGAGGCGCGGACGAGGGAACTGCGAGAGGAGCTCCTCAAGAGCGAGAAGCTAAAGCGGCACTTTGAAGAGAATCCGACGGAGCTCCAGCACCTGCGACACGACGGGGAGCTGAGGGCCGCGAGAACCCAAGCGCACCTTAAGCACGTGCCTGATTACTTGCTGCCGGCGGAGGGCAAGAAGGGTCTCACTTCGCAGGAGGTGGGCTTCGTGGGCTTTAACAAGCACGATAGGAAGAGGAGGAATAAAAAGTTCAAGGTTGGGAAGAAACGGTCGGATCCTTTGAGGTCATTCAAGGCGCGGTCGAAAAAATGATTGGATCAATTAGTTATTCTGAGGGCCTAAGTACATAGACAGTTCTTAACGCTAATACCCTATTATATTTCCATAAACACGGCGCTTTGATTCCACGAGTTGGTAACGCAAGAAACGTTACGACAATGCATTAAGTGGCTTCTGGGCAAACACAATTGACCTAGTGAAGACACGTTAGTCCCGGTCCCGATAAGACCGTGAGAGGAGATAACTTACGCCTCAAAATAGGCGTGAACGGAATCATCTTTCAACACCTTCTTCGTCTGAGCAACATAAGCCTGCGCCTCCTCAAGCTTCCACCCCAGCATACACGTCAAGACATACATCCCACACCCATCAATGCTATCGTCCAGCATAGACTGCATAATCTTCCCAATGGTCTTCCACTTCGCATCCCCGTGCCACTCCCCCAAAGGTAACTTCAGCCGCCTCTCCCTGACCCTCAAGAACCCCGCATCACGAATCAACTTCATATTTCGACTCTCGTCGATCACACGAAACGTCCTACCCATCTTATCTCCGGCCCGGATCAACACGTCGGCCCAAGCGCGCAACGGAGACTCTTTGGGAAGAGAGTCATCGTCAGCCTTGGCTTCGAGGGAGAAATCGACGTGCTCGATCCAGCCCCCGGGTCTGAGGCAGCGGTAGATCTCGGAGTAGAGGGAGGGCCAGTCCTTGATGGCACCTACGAGGCCGCGGGTGTGGATGAAGTCGAAGTGGTTGTCGGGGAAGGTCCAGGGAAGTTGGGCGTCGTCGAGTTGGAAGGAGAGGTTGTTGGGGACGAAGGTGGGTTGCATAGGGGTGATGTCGGTGCCGATTACGTCCGTGTTTGGATAGGCTTGAGCAAAGTCTCTGTCCGGGGTAGTTAGGGGGGTTATGTTTCGAGGTCTACAGAACATCGAGGAGAAAGGAGGTTTAGGACTTACACGGCCCAGAGTCCTGTTCCAGTGCCGATATCTAGAATGCGCTTGCATATAGTGCCGGGGGATATGGGAGCTTGGAAAAGCTTGCCATCCAGAGCCATGAGAAGGACTCCATGGCTGGTCCATGGATAGCGGTACCAATGAGAATGCCCATCGTCAATAAAGTTCGGTTTCCCTTGGAAGGAGAATGTAAGCTCACGTCATGTCCCAAGCTTCCCTTTGCTTTTCGTCGTTCGGCGCCCTATGAGGCCGCTGTAAGCGAGTTCTAACATGTATAAAATCTCTCTTCCATACCAATACTCGGTGTTGGTGCTAAAATTCTGATACGTTCTTCCGTGAATCTGACGGGAAGTGAGTATGCTCGGTATAACCGATGTTGTAGAGCTCTCGCTAGAGCGGGGTTGCAGTCGTTAGAATCTTCCTGACGATGGTCATCGATGCCTATATGAGGGCGGGCTCACTTATCCGAATCGACAGCTGACTCCCCATCGCTGTCGCCGGCTCGTAGTGAAGGCTGGGATGAATTTTTTGACATTGAGAACAAAGTAAACTTGGATAGGCAGCGTTTTAGCGACGAACTGGGAAACAGGCGAAGGACCCGAGGGGTCGGAGTACAAAGGTAAGAGGCGAATTCTTCGCCTGTTATAGATTGCGCTTATACGAAGTACTGGATGGAATATTCAGTAACTGCGGCGGATCACCAGTCAACGGCTCTACCATACGAGGACCGAGTTGCATCATGCATAGCCTGGAGATGGCAGCGGTTTGCTTGCGGCAGTGTGTTGGATGGCTTGCTCCCCGCGTGCTCCCCAACAGGGTAACCCCAAAGCACGTTCGTATGCCCTGGGACTCAAGCCGATCTCCAGTCACCTATTTCTAAGTGATAGGTAAAATCTACTAAGGGTAGGTGATGAGATTCCCGGTCTCTTCCTGCACAGGACTAGCAAACTGCATATTGCGATCCAATATTGGGAGTCATTGTCAGGACGGGCGCAGAAGTCGATAGAACGTGGCCCCAAGCTCCCAGTCCTGCGAGTATGAGACTTCATCAGTTCCCTTCCTTGAAGAAACCAGTCGGCCGGATTGGAGATTGCGAAAATTCTTCGAGGCTTTCTGTATGTCATACTCCCGTTGATTCTTCACGAACTGAGGAAGTGCCGTTTCAATTGCGGTCTGTTCACCCATTGTCTTCGAAGAGCAAACTGCGAGCAAACTTCGTACGTACATCGCATGAAGCAAGGAGTGAAGGTAGAATGCGAGCCTGATTCATTTGTTGACGCAAGGGGGAGTCCAGAAGGCACATTTCCCAACGCAAGGGAGAGTGATATCGCGTGTAAGTGGCTGGGGACGCGCCCGGTGTGCTGCATCCTGCAGTCGAACCATATGACTGACCGGGAGCCTGGGACTTTTGGGTAATTTCGAGTGTTTGCCGAACCAACACGATGGAACCAACGCCCGCAGAAGTTCAGAAACCAACGTGATGGGATGCGAGTCGGTGTTTGCCCTCGCAGTTTCCCAACGTACGAAGTATGCACACCACACATGGCCTTCCCCGCTCTCACCGTGGAAGGTGCACTACACCTCCATTGACACCGCTGCCTCCTTCCTTCTCTTTTCTTCGGTACGAGGGATACCAAATAACTTTATAGACGAGGCTACGGCAACCACTTCTAACCGAGCAGCTCAAGCAGCAATACTGCGACCAATGGCCAAGTGGTCAATGGAGCGCTCAGAAGGTTAGAAAATTGCAATTTTCGTAGCTACGCGGCAAGCTCTCTGTGATTCGATCCCGGGGCAACCCGCGAGCGAGCTTTTTGCTATTTCTTTTTTTTTTTTCATTTTATTTCACCTTTTATTTCGTTGCCGCCACCCACGAGTTCTTCTAGATATTTTGAATCCTACAATGTTTTCTGTTCCTTTTACCATCCGAGAAGAAATTGGGCATTCTTATTTTCATACGCGGGCAGCAAGTCGACTGTCGTCAAGCAGTTTGCTGTGTGGCGGAAACTTCTGACCATGCATAAGTGGTCTCGCCGGAATACACCGTACACCGCCCGCCGTCCGCTGCTCAGGGCACAAGTTGCCTATTTACGACGCAATAACCGGACGATTTCACTTCATTAAGGACTGTGTTACCTCTTCTGTCCTCGGGCAGTCCGGGTTCTCAATTCTGGGATCCCTTGTCACCACGATTTATGTTTGGGACGAACCGACTCGTGCCCGTCTATTTCGTACGTTCATATCAGGTGGGCGAGATAATACCGAATTGCACGATACAAAAAGTTCGTACAAGTTTGGCGCTTTGTAGCTCGCCTCATACCCCTTGCAGGAGATATATTAATACATATTAGACGATCGAGATCCTCGATGGAGACGTGGACCGTGGCCCTCCCCATGTGGTTTACCAGGACTTTTGAAGGGGACCGTGTTATCTCGCGTCCCAGAGGATGCCAGATCCAGACTTCGACCTGCAAATCAGACCAGAAGGGACGGTTAGAGTCTGTGGAATGCTACGATTCTCAGAAGCCATTCCAAACTCCTCTCTGGCGACACGGCTACACTTGTATAATCCGAACACCAACGGGCAAAAGAAAAATGGCAAAGTGATACGATATTTTGATCCGGAGTGCAACTCCCGATCTTTCAGACAACCGAGACCATCCAGAGTCTTAAAGCTCATCATATGATGGTGGTAGTGTTGATGAGTACGGTAATCCTAGTTCCATGTCGACCCATTTCTATTTTGATATGGACTTGGCTGTCGTCGAAGCTCGCAAGCAGGGAATCCGACCACGACTGGGTCTGATTGGAGCCCACAATGAGGTGAGCTCAGAATAAAGTACGAAACGATTCGTTAGCTTCGCGCCGCCGTTACCCACGGCACTTGTTAACGTCGCAATCCAATCCAACCTCGCCGACCTTTTGAGACGACGTCAATTGATCAATGCCAATGGCAGCGCCGACGAGCGGGCCAAGGTTGCAACACTGCAAGGGCACTTTCGGTCAAAGTTTGCTCAGAATCTCACGAGGATATCTACGCGATACTCCTTCGTACGAAGTAGATGATGGTTGCAGCTCCTCTCGTCTTGGCTTGCCAAGACATGCATTCGCAGACGATCACGTCCCCACTGCCCTCAGTTGATCCAATGGGCTCGTCTGAATTTCAACATTGGTGACTTGATTTGAAATCCTCCCACCGCATGGACATCTACACTTACGTAGTCGTTCCTGAAGAAACTCCATGGCCCAGCGTCAATGGCTGATTCCCACCAATAGTATCGGCTATGATCAATGGATACAATGTGATGAGGCTTTGTTGACGGCACACCGTCGCTCGCCTCATGTGGCAAAGTGCCGAGTCAAAGCCGGATGGGTCCCGGCGAATAAATTCCCGAAAGGTTAACATCATGGAATCCCTGTCCGGGTCCGGGTCCCCCCACCGGGTGTTGACGGTATGTTTACACCATCGCAATATCCGGATCTACTTCGTACACTAAACAACTCCACGGCTAGATTAAACGCGAGAGACAGGTGAATGACTAAAGAAAGGAAAAGGAAAGAGAAAGAAAACGGTTCGAGCTTGTGTCTCAGCCCTGTCTTTGGGTCGATATCATGCCGAGACATGTTGGCGAGTACACGTCCCAAGAACATCCCGACGATATGTCAGAACATCGCATCTTCTGTTCGCCTTCTCGCCCAGTTAATCTCCACTGGAAAGGAGAAATCTCCACGAAATTACATGACAATTTACCATGTTGACCGACACTTTACCTGATACCTTTGCTGCGCTCATTTAGTGACGTTCTCCCTGCATCATGCCGTAACATCCACCGATGGTAGCTAATAGCGCAAATCCACCTTTGTGCCCGAAAATAGATCGACAATTCCAGCCTCCTCTCCTGTGCTGTTTCTTGCAGGATCTCGACGATCCCAATCCCCTCCCCCTCTATACTGGGCGCTTAAGAAATCTACTAGTGTCCCTAGTGTGAACATCATTCGGAACTACTACACTACTACACTACACGTAACCACAAGCCCGACACGAACACTAATAAACCTTTGAATCCCAATCTCAGCAACACTTCCCCACGCATGTGGGATGAATCACATTACATGTGCCGTGATGAGGCGACCTTGCGTCGACCGTTATTCGTTCTTGTTGGCCTTCCTTTTTCTATTTTTAATACTTTTTTTTCTTGGCTTCTGCAAATCCCCACTTGTGGCCTCCAAAGAACTTTGAACTCCGGACATTCGGGGGCGCCTGAGTGTTGATATCGCGGGCCTCGAGATGCAGATACCCGGCGTGGTGGTATCATTCCACTCGTCCGCTCTGGCTCCAACGAAGTAACTCTTCGCCGTAGAAACGAGAAAATCAATCTCGAACGACCCTGTATGTCTCGGTCCAAAGTTCCCAATTCAGATGAGAATGGATACGAGGTAATAAAGCGGAGACGGGGGAGGAAAGCGTGGCTCCCGTAGACATATCGGAGCACCGACTATGGCAAATCTTCTCGAGGTCTGGAAAGCATATCAAGGCCCTTACTTCCCCAGCTTCCAACATCACAAGCTCGTCAAACTCTCGTCAGATGCTCTACCCCGTATATCCGAGCTTCGTGGCCCATGTGAGCAAGAACGACCCTCAATGAGCTCAACGGTCATTGAAGAGTAGTACAATTCGCTCAGCCCGGCAGCTATCCGTTACACATAAACCTCTTGCCACCCAAAAACTTCTTTCGAGCCTCCGTTCTTGTCCCGAAACTTTGACAGAAAAAGGTAGGAAGAAAGTTTCCTTCCCCTTTTGCCACGCGTCGATAGAAAAGAGACCCAAGGAAAAGAAAACGATAAAAGATTGGCAGAACCCTGGCAGGACCCTGACGGGGCCCTTCCAAGCTTCCCAATCATCTTGAAATCAAGTTGGCGTCACTGAACAACAGATCGTCCTATCGACGTCAGCCTTTCTTCACCTTCGCTAACTATTACATCAAGATCCTTATATAAAAGCTCCCCACGTCGCGTGCGCAACGGAACCGACTCGCCAAGATGAAGAACCCATTCCAAACAAACCTGCCATTTTTGGCTTTACTCAACCTCTCGACAATGGCTTCCCTAGCATCGGGTCAATGCCCATTTGCGAACAAGCTCAAGGCGAGGCAGGAGCAGGGCAGTGGCGGTGACTCTCGCTCCTTCATCCAGCACAACGACGTCGAAGATGGCGACGTGTACATGACGTCTGACGTCGGCGGACCGATTGCGGACCAGAGGAGCTTGAGAGCTGGAGATCGTGGTCCGACGTTGCTTGAGGACTTCATTTTCAGGCAGAAAATTACCAGGTTTGACCATGAGCGAGTATGTGTTTGAAAAACAGAGAATCTCTTGTTTTTTTGCACTTTTTCATTTTCCTGATACATTGGATATTCTTTTGACGCTTACACATTGGTAAAACAACAGGTACCCGAACGCGTTGTCCATGCCCGAGGTGCTGGTGCCTATGGAAAGTTCGTCAGCTATGGCGATTATAGCAACATCACAGCCGCCTCCTTCTTGAGTTCCGAGGGCAAGGAGACACCTGTTTTCGTGCGGTTCTCGACTGTTCTTGGATCGAGGGGCAGTCCCGATACCGTTCGTGATGTCCACGGCTTTGCGACGCGATTGTATGTTGTCTCAGTTGAACTCTCCCGCCCCAGATCTTGCGCTTCTACAAGGGTTGCACTAACACCGCATGTTGATTGTTAGCTACACGGAGGAAGGAAACTGGGATCTCGTTGGAAACAACATCCCCGTCTTCTTTATCCAAGATGCCATTCAGTTCCCCGATGTGATCCACGCCGGCAAGCCGAGCCCCAACAGCGAGATCCCCCAGGCCGGCACGGCTCACGACTCCGCTTGGGATTTCTTCAGTATGCAGAGCACTGCTCTTCACACCCTCTTCTTCGCCATGTCCGGATTTGGTATCCCTCGTAGCTATAGGCACATGGTAAGGTCGGCCCCATCCTTTGCCCCTCACGACCTTCGCTGACATTACCTCCCCCCATAGGACGGCTTCGGTGTAAACACATATCGCTTCGTCAACGATAAGGGCGAATCTAAGCTCGTCAAGTTCCACTGGAAGACCCTCCAAGGCAAGGCCAGTCTAGTCTGGGAGGAGGCCCAAGTCACCGCCGGCACCAACATCGATTTCCACCGCGAGGATCTCTGGCAGGCCATCGAATCCGGCCACGCCCCCGAGTGGGAGTTTGCCGTGCAGCTCGTTGACGAAGACCAAGCGCAGGCTCACGGCTTCGATGTGCTTGATCCAACCAAGATCATTCCCGAGGAAATCGCGCCGTTGCAGAAGCTTGGAAAGATGACGCTTGATACTAACCCTCGCAACTACTTTGCCGAGACTGAGCAGATCATGGTAAGTATTTGAGGAGGGGAGATCTCTAGAGGAATACGCTGACACTTGGTGTGACAAAGTTCCAACCCGGCCACATTGTTCGCGGAATCGACTTTAGCGAGGACCCCTTACTTCAGGGTCGTATCTTCTCTTACCTTGACACTCAGCTCAGCCGTCATGGTGGCCCCAACTTCGAGCAAATCCCCATCAACCGTCCGATTACGGATGTCCACAATAACAACCGAGACGGAGCCGCGCAGATGATGATTCACGGCAACATCATCCATTGTAAGCTTCCAGCCCCGGAAACAAGCTGCTTAACAATACCCAGATCCTTGCTGACCAGGGTCGTTCACTAGATTCACCCAACTCTCTTCACGATAACCTGCCCAACCAAGCGAATGAGACCAACGGCCGCGGCTTCTTTACCGCCCCGCAACGTAGGCTCCAGGGCGACTACGTCCGAGCCCTCCCTTCTTCCTTCGACGACCACTGGTCTCAGCCCCGCCTCTTCTACAACTCCCTCACCCCCGCCGAGCAGCAGGAGGTAGTCGACGCCATCCGGTTCGAGACCAGCCATATCAAGTCCGACACGGTTAAGAACAACGTCATCACGCAGCTGAACAAGATCAGCAATGACGTTGCCGCCCGTGTGGCCACGGCCCTTGGCCTCCCGGTCCCCGACCCAGACCCCACGTATTACCATGACAACACCACCGCGGGCTTCTCTGTCCTCAAGGACCCTCTACCCACGATTGCTGGTCTTAGGGTTGGCGTCCTCGCTACCGTTAATGACAGCGACTCCCTCTCGCAAGCGAGGGACCTCAAGTCTAAGTTTGACCAGGAGGGCGTCTCGACGATCGTCGTCGCCGAGAGATACGCCGATGGCGTCGATGCTATTTATTCGGGCATTCGCGCCAACGCCTTTGACGGCCTTGTTATTACCAAGGGAACCGAGACTCTTTTCGGCGCCAACGCCACCAACCCTCTGTACCCCAGAGGTCGGCCCGCCCAGACGCTCGAAGACTCATATAACTGGGGCAAGCCTGTTGCTGCTATTGGCTCCGGGTCTAGGGCGTTCGACGACAGTGTCGTTCAGAGGGGCCCGGGCGTGTATGCCCACAACGACACCTCGTCCGTCGTGGACTCGTTCAAGGATGGTCTCCGAACCTTTAAGTTCGTGGATCGTTTCCCGACGGATAACCCCTCGCAGTAAGTGTGGCTAGGGTATGAGAATGGGCAGGAGATCGGCATGTAGATGAGTGGGGGGATGCAGGGCCTGCAAGAGATTGAGGGGTTCCAAAAAGCAAAGATGTGGTTTTAACTTTTCTTCTTCTTTTCTTTCACACACCGCTTCCTCCGATGAGCGGAGCGTGGCTGATAAGGCCTAGGGGTAGGTAGGCTGGCTTGATGACGAAACAATTATAATTGAATACTTCACTTTCACCAAGACAAGACCGTCGGTCATCTGTAAATCAATCTTGCCGGAAAGGAACGTGATTTTAAGTGTGCGTATTATGCCAGACGAGACTCCGGTCGAGAAACGCGTGAATATGAGAGGCAAAAACTTGTAAAGAAATAAAGATGCGACGGCATCTTCCCCCCTCTTGTAGCCATGACGTTATCGAGGCGTTGTAGACTCCAGGTAAGGCGCCCAGGGCGGCTCTACGCCGGCCCCAAGATGGCACAGCTGACGAAGTGAATGACTCGAGTGAAGAAAGCGGTCAAGGACATTCGGCTACTTTTTCTTTCCTTTTTTTCCATTCTCGCGGGGTGGAAAGGGAGGGGGAAAATTGAGATGTTACAATATGTTTCGCTTCCGAGCGAGGGATCGGGCAACGTGGGGCGGGAGATCTGCACTTTTACATTTCACGATGTTGACGGGAGAAGGGATTCTCGGTCGTTCCTGGCTTTTGTTCTTGCGGTGAGATTTGGTTGATGTTGCACACCGGTCCGGGATTTTATCGGGAGTTTT